>CM022762.1:10725767-10785767 GCA_012411365.1 Ameiurus melas
GAAGAGTGAGGCGAGCTGACTGACGGGAAGAGTGACGCGAGCTGACTGACGGGAAGAGTGAGGCGAGCTGATTGACGGAAAGAGTGACGCGAGCTGACTGACAGGAAGAGTGAGGCGAGCTGATTGACGGAAAGAGTGAGGCAAATTGACTAACAACATGATGGCAGAAGATTTGGTTTAATATAAGCGAGTTTGTCATTGTACTGTTTTGTTGTTATTGTTTTCATTAAGAATAGTAATGAACCCACCATTTAAGCAATTTCTGCTAATTTGAAAGTGAAATGTGCACGGCCGCATGGGCATTCAATAGTGATTTAAAAGCGAGGCGGGAAAGACTGGCATAAAGTTGGGTTGACGTTGGATATTGAATATTCACAAATTAAGGGACCATCTCTAAAGTTACATAAGACATTGGTATACACATTTCTACCTTCAAGAGCATTTGAGGGAATGACTTACTTAGGGTAGTAAGGATATTCGAATGCAGCTATGCACTTGGCTGGCTGCATGTGCCTTTGAGGAACCACCTTAGTCTGCACCATCTCTAGTTGGTTCACCATCTAACTGTTGTAAGATAAGGGAAAGCTGGCCGGTTTGAGGGAATTGGTAGGTGACTAAATTGGGGAGAAAATAGAGGGGGGTGGTTTTGAGGGGAATTTAAATCCCTACAATGTGGTTTTTGCTTTAGGATTGGGAAGAAAATATTGGCCTGTGTAGATTAGGCAAATTTACAGTTTTCTATGCTGCTGAATGGTTAGACGTATCTCTTGTGAGAATGATGAGTACAGGCACAATGAGAGAATATGTGTAGTTGAACATGCAAAAAATTGCCCCAGAGCCCCTGGGTTCACTCTATTGGACAGATTGCCTCTAATTGAAACAGGAAATAAGAGCGGTGTGTAATAGACTTTTCTATTCTGTTATCTCCCTCATCATCTGCAGTAAAAACTGGAGCATGGCTGAAATGACTCCACCAAACAGCCAGAAATGAAGCAATATATCTGAAGACACACAGACTTGCTTACAACAAGTGAGCAAGCCGCATTTCTGCTTTATTTTGTGTGTTCAGCATGGCGGTTTGCTGATGCAGTCATCACTTTACATTATTAATGGATGCAAATGAGAGTAAGAGACAGTTGCTATGAAATTTAAAGAACCAGTGGTCACTCTGTATCTTTCTCACACAAATGTGTTAATTTCCCATCCTTGCAGGATTAATCTGTGCGAATCGATTATCCTGAAGGTTTGCACGAAAGGGATATTTGATCTTTACTCCTGCTTGATGTGCTGATGAACAGAGCAGTGGCAGGCAGATACTCTGATTAGGAGTTACAGTGGTGTAAGAGCTGAAATGCAAAGCAGAGTTGATTGTAGTGACAATATTTGGGAAATTTGAACTCTCATATTGTGCTTTTGGTTAAGCTTCATACATACATGACGCAGCATATCCATCCATTTTCTATACTGCTTATTCTACATAGGGACACCCTGGCAGGCGTAACTGCACACACACTTACACAAACCTCCAGAGCACAGGGAGAGCATGTAAACTCCATGCACACAGGAATCAAACCTCCAACCCTGGAGGTGCGAGGCAAATGTGCTGACCACTAAACCACCGTGCCCCCCATATACTGAATTATTTAGGTCCTACAATACATATACTTAATGGGTTAAAAAGTTAAGACAGTGTGGAAAATGCAAAAATTCAATTCACCTTTTACTATACTGGAAACACATTATTAACACATTAGCACATCTATTAGCACATCGGAGATCACGTGCATTCAGAAGTGGTTTTTGGCCTTGCCTTTCCCTCACCAAGATTTGACCAGATAACTTGAATTTTTTTATTTATATTGTGCAATGTAGAAGGTGAAATGCCCTAAATACTACCGATTTGTTTTTGGGGAATGTTGTTCTCAATGTGTTGGATCATTCGCTGTCGCATCTGTTGGCAGATTGGTGAGCCTCGACCCATCCTTGCTCTTGAAGGACTGGGCCTTTTTTTCAGTCCACAAAATAAACGTTAATCTTTTATTTTGTTTATCCAAAGTTAGAATATATACACTACACTACCTTTGTATGTAGCTAGTCCTCAAACTTGTTTAGTCTACATATCAAGTGAACGCAAGTTCATCACTCCAACCATAACCAAACACAATAAGTGCTAAGCTACTCAATTACCAATTCATACACTGAAACATTAAACACATGGCTCTATCCGTCTGTTATTGTCCAATGAGCTTCAGCATTAGATGACAGTTCAAAATTTATACACTTCTTTTTTTTTACTTTGTTTATTGATTAATTTTCATATGATTCATTTACATGTGATTCATTTACATATGATTCATTTACATGTAATTCATTTTCATGTGATTCATTTACCTTTTCTCCCCCTCCCTTCCCTTTCCCAAATATTTCATTGAGAAGAAAAAAAAAAAAAATAATAAAATTCCCCGCCTCCCCGGCTCATCCTCGCTACTCAATAGCTGTCGCTGGTTATATAAAAATTATAAATCCCAAGAACAGGCACCATTTAAATAAAGTAAACATTGGAATATAAATAGCCAATTGGAGCCGAAGAGGGACACTCACCACAAAACCCATAGAACAAGAGAGACAGCAGTGTTTCACCCCTAGGATTGACCTAGAGTAAGCTAAACAAAATTCCCTAATCTAAAAAAAAATCCCAGTAAGAAAAAAGTCCCCTACTGACTTCAAATCTAATAAATAGTCTGAGCACTTTAACAAATATAATGTCCATACCTTTTAAAGACTTATAACTAATAATATTACACAGTGTAACATATTTTTAAAATAATAATAATAATAAATATAATAATAATAATAAAAAAAGAAAATAACTAATAAAATAAAATAAACTCTAACCCAGTCAGAGCATCAAAACAGAGAAGCACATTAATACAGAAGTAGATTTAAGAGGGTTGAGTCCACAAATTGTAGATGAAGTAATAATGCACTGACAATATCTTCAATAAGAAATCGAATTTTGTAGAGCTGGAAGGCCGAGTGCAAAAAAAGAATAAAAGAATAAAATAAAAAATATATAAAGAAATAACACTACACTATGTAGGTGATGCAGTTTACCCCGGTATTAAGAGTTTAATGTAGTCCCCTGCTTCCTCCGCTGAAATAAAGTCCTTCTGGACACCGCTATATATATGTCGGGCCGAGCTGGATGAAGTATTCCATAGCAGCGCCTTCAATATCACGAAGTTGGCCTGAACCTCGTGAAATTTATACACTTCTACACATGCATTTTAGCTGCCTCTGTTCCATATTCCTTCTTCCATATTTCATTCATCATTAGGAAAAGCTTCTGTGTGAATTTCATAGTTCATCTGAGAATTTGCAAATCACCCACTAATGGTAAGAGTATACATCTGTGTTTCTCCACAATATAACTTAAGCAACATGGGTCGCACTGAGAGATAATGGTCTCAGTGGAGGCAGCCAGTTTGTTTTCCATTAACAGTGGATGAAATCTCCAGGATGCAAGGATTTTTGCCAGCATGTCACCTTATTTCTTTTTGCTGTCACATTTCTCACAGCAGGAGTTCAATCCATGACATGAAGAAAGGACTGGGGAAACAACATCGATAGCACTTATCTGTCTGTTGGACGTAGTGATTTGTATGAACAAATCAAAATTCAATTAGGGATTGTGATGATGAATACTATGAACTACAAAAATTCCCTCTTCTAAAATATCTGCTTAGCCCATTTTACCCAGAAATCTGACATGCAAGACCAATCCAATGACTTCCTTCTTTCTGTTTGACAACTTTCCATTTATATACTCAGAGGGTCAGATATACGGTATGTACAAACAGTGATTTAAAAGTCACAGTGAAGTGGGGGGAAAGGTCAACCATCAAAGAACTTAAGCAAACTGTAGGGACTATCGAGAAAAGGCAAGTTTCGCAACAAAGTTGTGTTCATAATTAAAGTTCTTATTAAATGAAAGGTAAAAACTAGTAAATGATGTGGAGGGCATTAATTATATTTAGTTAAAAGAATGCATTCAGATGAAGCTTCAAACAATTAATCTGTATTAATTTTTTTTGTGGTCAGCTCCATCTTCTATAGCATTTAGAAAATTAACAGCATCGCAAAGTGCTGTTTGCAAGCTCTGACAATAGCAGCCTAATTATCAAGCAGTACATAAATTTTTTTTTCTTGAATAGTTCTTTTACCAAAAACGATCTTGTAGTGTTACATATTTAGGCATAAATTTAAAAAAAGGTGTATGAAAATGAATAAAACAACTCATGCTGGCAGATTAAAAGTAGGCTGATTTTCAGAGTAAATCATGCACCTGGAAAATCTACCTATAGAGCATGGTGCTAATTTACACCTGGGTTTAGGAGAAGGGGGAAAAAAAACATGAACAAAACTGACCAGCAAAGTTTAATACATCGAATGTAATATGTAATCAGTTCCCATTACCACCACACTTTTTTAAGTGGTCAATCCTCCATGAAATTCATATGTATGAGAGGAGAAGCGTGCTTTGTGTGCTGCCGCCTTTATGCTTGTATGCCTTAATTTTTTTTTATGCAGAAGGCATATCTAACTACATCTGAAAATTGGCTCGAAGCGCTCAGAGCCACACCCAGTCAGGACCATTGTCATTTACATAAACGCTTCTGTAGTCTGATATGCTATTGTGGAAATAGAAAACATGTTTTTACAGTATGCTTAGATTCACATTGAAGGGAAGCAAAGCGCTTTCTACAACAGCAGTTGGGGGTTAGAGTGAAGTGTATGCAGAGTTGTTTTAGCTGTTCAGATTCAATTCAAATTCAGCTGAAAGTTTGTACAGATTTTAAATCAGGAAATGTATCTCCGGTTTGATGTGCAGTCAGATATTGACTTCTTTATTCACTTGTCATTTGCATATATTTGAAGGATTCTGTACTTTATTCTGCTCTGTCCTCTCTTCAGGATATTAGCCTGTCTTTATCCAAAATGAATGGGAGACATAGCAAGAAAAATGAGAAAAGTTTTACTTCTCTGCACTGTGAATGTAATAGAAATATGGATTAAGAAGAGCTGTAGTAAAGGGTGTAACATATGCTCTTGATGACATTGTATTATTAAAAACTGAACAGTGGTTGATGGAAATACTTAGCTATTATTTTGTTTCCAACTTATATGGAAATCTCAGGGCACTTAGAGCTACCAAGCTTTTCCCCCTGAGATCCTGTTGTGTGCTACTGTCTGGGAGTAAAGCATCCACCTCATCCCAGCCAGAGTTTCTCAAGAACATTCCCCCTGATATCCTCAGAGAGCTTCTATTCCTTGTGGATGTTATTTCAGACAGGGCAAAAGTCCATGTGTTTTCTGTCTCACAGCAGATTTCTGTCACAAATCTCGATAGCCTTGTAAAATAATCAACTGGCAAAGGACGTGATGTCACCACGAGGCCTTGAGTAACTTTTTCACTTGGCATTCTCAGTTTCGTGTCTACTACATTCAATCAGATTATGCTAAGAACACAGACTTTGAACTTTTCAAGACCCAACTGTCTGAAGTTTCCAGTGACGATTATGAAAACTGAAAAAAAAAAAAAATTCTTAGAAATCTATCTGTATAGCTTATGTTCGCTAGAAATTGGTGACACTCAAAGCCAATCCAGTAACTTCCTGTTCCTCTTTCTGTTTCATGACTTCCTGGCATGTAATCAGACTGTCAGAAAGAAATCATGACGCAAAAACAGTAGTTTAAAAGCCAGAGTGACGTGAGAGGAAGAGGTAAACCATCAAAGAGCTAGGGTCTATTGAGAAAAGGCAAGTTTAATAACAAAGGTGATGTTCTTATTAGGGCGGCAATCATGCAATTGTAGCATGTAGAATGATTTTGATTTTACATAATTACTCAGAAATAAAATTCAAAGTATGCTGATTTTGAGAGTAAATCATGCACCTGGCAAATCTGTTAATTTATACCCTGGTTTGGGAGCAGGAAAAATAATCAAGGACAAAACTGGCCACCAAAGTTTAACACAGTGAATGTAGTAAAGTTTCATTCCATCATCAGATGATTGCAAGGCAAACTGGAAACCCTAATGATGACAGTTGTTTAGGTTGTTTAGGAGACCTAGCTAGTGGGTGAAAATTGAGAAATTGAAAATTGAAAATTACCATAGAGACCAGAGAGCGTTAGGGGGGAGAGAGGATGTTACGAGGACGCTGCTAATAAAGTTGCGATTTCACATTGGATTAACATTTATTATTATGTTTTAAAAATACCCCAGGTTTATGCCGGTCCTATCATTTTATTTTGTTGTATTTATCCGCCACACCTTCAAGGCCGGTCCGTGAAAATATTGTCTGATATTAAACCGGTCCGTGGCGTAAAAAAGGTTGGGGACCGCTGCCTTATACCATAAGTATAAACTCTTTTTCGTGCAAATGTGTTAAAATGCCTATTGAAATTCCAACTTGATCAGATTTTTATTCTTATAGCTATTCTATCTGCATAGCAAAAACAAGCACAAGCCCCAGCTCACACCCTAATCTAAAGTTTCTACCGTGAACCATAGAAAATGTGCTTTTCATGATGAAATTTTTTCAGGGGGATTTATTTGAGTGCACAGACTGGTCAAAGTGCGAAAATTGCAGAGGTTCTAACACATTCCTTTAATCTCAAGGAACCATGAATGACTCCATATTCCCACTGCTTCTGTTGTAACGAGTAAAGAATAAAACATGACGGGCTGTGCAGTTATAAGAAAATAGTTAATTACGGAGTGGTGTGGTACAGCTCAGCAAAAAGCAGTTACTGTTACCACCCCAAAGGTGATTATTGTCCTACAACAACATATCCTGAAGTGTTAATTTCTTCCTATAGCACAGCAATTTGCTAAGGATTGCATGTTTTAATTCATTAATGAACAAAATAGATTTTTTTAACCATTTATATTTATATTTAGTGTTGTTCCAGTTATTACATACTTTGTAACAACGATAAATCATCGCTCCTTCACCACTCTCTTTTTTTTCTTTCTCTTAAATTTAATAAGAAAAAAAGCACAGACACTGGAGACTCCTTCTATAATGATTAAATAAATGTTTAAGTAAATGATTGTTGATGTTGTTTTCTGGAAAAAGAGTTCATTTTCACATTCACAGTATATATAGATTGCTCCATAAGTGTGTATATGCAGGTGCTTCTGTTCAACTGAATTAAGTTCAGTTCAATACTTAATGGAATCTGTTCATTAATGACAGTTATTTTCTGGAACTGACACATTAAGCAATTTATCAGTCAATTTAGGGGAAAAAAATATGGTCTTCAAAACAAGATTGGGTGACTTTAACTGTTCATAACATTCGTAACAAATTCACCCTCAAAACTCCATAATTTCTGTTTGGAAACTGTACTTCAGCGTTCACATCATCGTGAATAATAAGAGATATGTGACAGGTGTGAGATCAGTGTTTTGTTTACTCCACCTGTACCCGCTCACATCAGTCTGCTAAGCTAAATTGCAAATGTGCACCACTTCATGCATTCGGAGCTTGTTAGTGAGTGCACATACCCTTTTAGCAGCTATGAGTGGAGCTCACATCTCTTGCCTGTAGTGAAATAAAAGTAGGTTTGTGTGACTGAAGTGTTCTTACATGCAGTTAAAAAATTGTGGTGGTTGTGCGGAAGCTGTGGTAAACTGAGATGATGAGTTGATCTGCTGGAGTAATTCGCACCATCTGGCTCAGAGTGTAAAAACTCAGCAACCGGGAAAGTGTTTAGTGCTTCAAAAATACCCTACAACTTTTAGACTCCCAGTTGAGTCTGTGCTGAATAAATATGGATCTGTTTATTAGCATGTTCTGTAATGCTTGGTTCCAATCTGTCGTCAGAAGGAAGGCTGGAGAATTTGGGATTTTAAACAAACCATGAATGTCTAAAGTACATGGCTCTTGTCAAAGCCTCTGATTGAACATGCCTCAAATCCACAAAGGTTCTGTAAGTCAGAAGACTGTCTGATGCTAAACCTGTTTGTCTGACCACTTCAGAAGGCTTAAGCTGATTTGTGTTAGAGTAATGGACCATCCTTCATTAAATTGCCAAAAAGAGCAGCGAATTAAAGCGAGCCTCTGTGTGCAGTGTGATTAAAGTGAGCTTAAATGGTAACACGAGCAAAAGGGTCACTGTAGATCCATGGGGAATATTCACACATTAGCAAATCATTAGCATTCTTTAATTGTATTTTCCCCTTCCTTTGTTAGATAATACTTTTTGAATACGTTTGTTGGCTCCTCAGTTTACAGAAGGTCATATTTCTCAGGATTCTTAATCAAATTTAGCTTGATATTTTTAGATTCTAATGTTCATGACAAGCTCATCAAGGACTTAGAGACAAGGGACATTGTGGTTTTGTATGAATAGATGAGTGACTTTTTAGTAACAGACACTGCAGTGTTATGTTAGGAAAGTGTAATAGGAGAACAAATGCTTGTGTTTTTTCTGTTCTTAAGAGTTTTTTATTCCGATCAAGGTACATATTGAATGGAGAAAGTTACATTTTTAAAGACTTTACAAAATTAAAACGAAGCTATTATAATAAACAATAATTAGCTCTTTGCATGTTGAGTCTCAGTATTGGAATATGTCGTTTTCAGCAGTGGTCCAGACAGACTGCTGCTTAATGATGGTAATTACAACTTAGATTAGCAGAAGATTGGTGATTAAATAGAATAAAAGAGAAAGCAGTTGCTTGTATTTAGGTTGTGTTTCGCATGTTATTTGGTTTCTTGGGCTTCACTGATTTGATGATTTTTTTTATATTAATACTGATCCTGTTGCCATCATTAATACTGATCCTATTCTTTTAGTTTCTTTGCATCCATTTGTTGCAAAGATAAGTTTCTACATCCTAGCATTTTAATGCCATCGCTATTTGCAGGACTACCAAGCCGATAAAATATAAAACTTGGCTACAGTGCCATGCAAAGTACACTAGCTGTCCTTATGTTCTGCTCATATCATGTTCATGTAACTTGGAACTCATATAGACATTTACACACTGTCTGGCTCAGCATCAGATGAATAAATCGGTGTATATCCATTTTCCCCTCATACTAATTGAGCTAGAGTTTGGCAGAATTGAGACCTGTCAGCCAATAAGATACGTGTATTTTCCTGTAAATCCTGCATGATTGGCCTTGCCTTGTTCAATGAAGATACAAAATTGCGACACTGCTGTCTACTTTTACTGATGTTCAGTTACGTGGTGACAAACTGCTCTAAGTAGAGAATTATTTGGGCCAAAAAAATAATAAAATCTTTGGGGCTACAGCCCAAAATGCCCAGGCCATCTTACACCCCTCTAGCACTCCTTCACCTACCATCTCACTCAGATGGTGTTGACCATTGGTTTAAACCAACCCAAGCACTCCTTAAAAAGCAAATTAAAAGACTGTGGCTGTAATTCAGTAGTAGTGATAGTAATGCAAGCAACATGGTGTCCATTGTCACTTCACTTCTCCAGACTGTGTGGAGTTTTGTTAGTGTCCCTGTGTTCATGCTGGTTTCCTCTGGGTTCTCTGGTTCCCTTGCACTGTCCATTAGCATGCAAGTAGTTGGCTTGGCTATACTAACTTGCCCCTAGTTGAAAGTGGGTGTGTGTGTGTGTGTGTGTGGAGTGCCCTGTGACGGACCAGCATTTAATCCCGAATTAATTATCCTGCCTTGCACACAGTGTTCCAGGGATAGGCTCAGGATCCACTGCAACACTTACAAGGATAAATTCGCTACTAAAGATGAATGAATGATAGCAATGTAGCATTAAAGTCCTTGTCTAAATGTGTCATTTGTGGATGCCATTATAAGCATTGTTTTTGTCAAAAACAAAGACACTATTTACTGCCTCTTTTTTTTTATATTATTTTATTTCTTTTTTTTCTTCATTTTTTTTTTTTTACATTTACTGCCTCCACCTGATCAGTACTTTATCTCCTAAGCAAAATGTTAAAATTCAATGCTTTCCCAATTTGAAAGAGCCAAGTGGAGATAAACATGCCTCAAAAACTATGAATAGGTTTCAAATTAGATAATAGAAGCATTGTATAACTTGCAGTCTGGTCAAGACAGAATAAAGGGAATTAAGTATAAATGAAGACAGATTTTAGGACTGGTTTAACAACTCATTGAGTCACTAATGAGTCAAGATTGAAGTAAAAGCAACATGAGTCTGATACATAAACTGTACCTGCAGAATAATATATGTGTTCCAATTAAAAATAAATAAATAAATTCTGCTATATCAGAATGATGGCAAAACAATTAATTGTAGACAAAACGAGTCTAGATTTTGGCTTAATCTTAGTAAGAAGAATTTGTACTGCTCATGAGTGGAGAAGTAACCAAGGCCAAGAGAAAACTATTAAACAACTTTTAAGTAACTTATAGAACCAAGCAGAGAAATTACGAATAAAAGGAAATAACACATCAAGTATGTCCCCTCATTATTATAATAGTTTTCCCCTCCTTTCGGTTTAATGATGTGAATACCATTGAAGAGACTACCTCAATAGCTTCAAGCCCACAGTTGTGGCAGAATTTGTAGGAGTTAGGTGCACAGAAATAACTAATAAATTATTTCATCATGCTTTATGTAATTGCTCGCAATAGCAAAATCTTCAGTGTGCTATATTCAGCAATCATTATCCTAAGAAACACCACATCATTTATATCACCAAGCATATTCTTTTTGACTCCTAGTTGTGGCAATAATCAAATTGAAAACTTTTTCCTTGCACTACATGACATTATCTATGGATCATGGTTTAGATCTACAAACCCATACACCAACCAGGTCTATAAATTCAGGGTGGTTAACTTTTAAGCATGATTCTGAGGCAAGATCAGGCTGCTATGGTATCCTAGTTCCTTATTGGTGGGGGTCAGAGTACCCGGGTGAAGTCCCCAAGGCAGAGAAGAAGAATGCAGTCTCTGCACACACAGGGCAGAGGCAAGATTCAAACCCTCAACCCTGGAGGTGCAAGGCAATCGTGCTAACCACTAAGCCACCATGTCACACTGGAAAATAACATCTCAAATCCACATGTACAGTTTAGCAGTAAAAAGGATGGTTTATTTATTTTGTTTAGATTATAGCACAAACACTGCGTGAAGGTTTTGTATTTATATTCACTCTTCGATTTCAAGATGGAAGTTAACTGGACTTTCAAACAACTGACCAAACTATTGACCAGTCGTGATTTGTTATTCACTTAGTCTCTAGTCTTTCAGGTTTTATATACTTACAGTTTCGATGAGTATTTTATATTTTGTACATTAATCTCTTTGTGCTTTTTATAAACTGTTTACTGCAAGAGTAATTATAGAAAGTATAATTCACTATATCTTTGAAAAATAAACAATGCATATTTAACTAATAACCTTGAACATCCTTTCATAAATGAACAGTCTACTTCAGCATTCGCAGTTAGATTTATACAGTAAGCAGACAGTATATACCAGCTCGACTGAATGAGTTCTCTCATCTGGCTTCTCCTATGAAAAGCAGGCCATGAATGGAGCTCTAGCAGCAGTTTAGGAATCACACTGGGCCATTCACTTGAAGTGAGGCAGAGCAGCCTACTTAGGGTCTTTACACTACATTTATATGACAAAAGTATGTGAACTATTCAGGCAATAACCAAAGAAGAAAGAAAGATGGATGAGCACTCTTGTTTAGTTTAATAGTGAAAGAGCACCCTTCATGATCATATTGTCCTTGTCTTTTTAATTTTTACTCTCTTTCTTTCAATGCCTCAGTTTTTTTCCGCTTTTTGCCAAATATTTATTACAGTTGACACATTCGTAATGTGATTCCTCATGAGCCTTGATAAATATTTGCTGACCAAGAGATTGGTCACTTTGAAACGGATGCATGAATATGTTGCGTGGACGGAATACTTACGAGATGATGAAGCAAACGTCTGTGTCCAAATGAAATTTTCACTTTTCACTTTCAGTCAGTGGGTCAGTGGGTTTTAGCTCAGCCGGCCCTGCATTGTGGCATTTCTCAATATCATGTTATTGCTAAAATCACAGGGATTTCTTAAAGTCACATCATTGTGAGGTGCCACTCAGTGAGCAGACACAGTTTTGCAACATGGACTGTCTTGCTACGTTGTCTGCTCAAAATGCCATTCCTGACATGGTGGAAGTGTCAGATTTGACATTGTATAATCTCTGATGGCAATATTTAGATTTTCTTCCTTTTTCAAACCCATACCTGCATCTAGGCATGTGCCAAAAATTAGCTCTTGTGATGTACAGATCCCTGATATTAAAGTGCACACTTCAAAATATCACCCCTTATGCCCCGCATTCTGTTTGGAAAGAGACAGTCTAGTTAAACAGCATGGATTTTTGTGCAGCGTAAGGACAGCTGTCCAATTATTGCCAAAATTCAGCTGATCCTTCTTGGTGAATACAATGCCATAGTTCTGTTCATAATTTTGGACAGAGACCAGGCCCAGGTTATCATGTAGTCAGTAGTCGGTAGTGGTGGGGTGGGGGGTGTTTTACCATGGTAAATGGTAAGTGGCGCACTTATATAGCTCTGTTATCCAAAGCGCTTTACACTGTGTCTCATTCACCCATTCACACACACACACACACACACACTCACACACCAATGGTAGCAGAGCTGCCATGCAAGGCGCTAACTTGCCATCGGGAGTAACTTGGGGTTCAGTGTCTTGCCCAAGGACACTTCGGCATGTGGAGTCATCCACCAACCCTACGATTAGTAGGTGGCCACTCTACCATCTGCACCACAGCCGTCACCATCCATCCATTTTTCCATACCACTTATCCTACACAGGGTTGTGTGGGAGCCTGGAGCCTATCCCAAGGAGCTTGTGGCATAAGGATGAGGACACCCTGGATGGGGTGTAAACCCAACGCAGGGCACAATCGCACACATTCACACACTATGAGCAATTTGGAAATGCCAATCAGCCTACAACACATGTCTTTGGACTGGGGGAGGAAACTGGAGTACCCAGAGGAAACCCTGAAGCATGGGGAGAACCTGCAAGCTACGTAGCTTACTTTCTGATGCTGTAGCTAGTCCCACATGAATACCTCAAACATTTGCACTTCCATGAACAGTTTATTTCCATGTTTATATCTCCCGCTTGCTTCAGTGGATCATCTCACCTGGATAAAAAATAATTTATAATCTATAAACTCTTGCTGTAATCATAAAGATTGCACTTTGCTCATCCAAGGACTAACTAAACAGTATTTGTACTGACTCAGCTTTGCGTGGATGTCTTTTTAATAAAAATGAATTTTCTTTTTTTACCACAAACAAATCCAAAGCTAAGTTCTTTTTGGCTTTAGAAAAATCAAAAGCTGATGGACGAAGAAAATAAAGTGAGGCTTGGGAAAAGTCAGTTGTAATAAATTAGTAAATCATAATAAAGTTTTGGTTATTGGTGGGATTTCAATAATCAAAATTTCAAAATTATTGCCACATGCCTGTCTGCACAGGCATTCAGAGTGAGCCACATGCCTCTGTGCACTATTTCAGAGTGAGCTGTATTCAAAATAGATGTTCGTGCAACAGAATTATCAGTCAGTTGCGCAGGTGCATATGTTATGATGGCTAGCTCATGATGGATTTGTAATGTGACCAGAATCATATTTGTGCTTGAATTTGTCTGCTTGCGGTAATTACAGTGTGATTTACATCGATCATGAAACGTACAGTTTTCTGAATCGTAATTAGGAACATGCAGGTGTGACAATCGCTAAAGTTGACTGCTTGTGAAATGAGTGGCACTAATGAATTTGGCACACCAGGTGTGTGCGTGCGAGGTTGTGTGCCCTCGCTGAGCTCTTTTATTTGGTGTGAATTCTCTCTCTCTCTGTCCACTTGGGGTTCTCTCTGGATTAGTGCCAGCCTGCTACTCTCTCACACCCTCCTTCTTATCCTCTCGTATCCACTCTCTTGCTGTGTTCTCATTTTATTTGTCCTCTTGTTCTCTCTATTGATATTTCATTCCTTCTCCTTTGTATTCAATAATTCCACTCGTTCTCTCTCCTATCTTCATATTCCAATCCTCACCTGCTTTCTGAAAGAGAGTAATGTTGTAGTGGAAGATTTTTGTTGGTTTCTGCTCTCAGTATTTTTAACAGTTCTAGTTGGTTTTATTTATACCCAAAATAAAGTAGTAAAACAGCCTAGTAGCCTAATTTAAACCACCAAAGCACTGACCAAGCAGTTACTAAGGATGCTGTAAATGTATCTGCAGCACCACACATTCACGTTAAGCTTCATCGGAACACACAATTTTTTGTTGTGTCCTACAGTATCCCAGCACACCTCCAGTTTCAACCTGATGCCCTGCTGAATAATGTGTTTTGTATTCCGTTACATCTCTAATATATGGAAATGTGGAGATCCAAGACATAAAAAATAACATTAGCGAACAATTATGAAATCTTGGATTATAGTGAACAATGGTATCATTAGTTGTTCATAAGCAAAATACAGAAGGCGGTCTGAAAATTTTAGGACATGGCTATATACAGTAGAAATCAGTCTTGTATGTCCAGACACAAGCACAGAATGATGATTAGTGATCTACTACCCTAGTCATGAACCTGTATTAAATTCAAAACGTGCAAGACAAAGGGAAGGTTCTGTATGCATGAAAGTACAAAGTGTGTCTGTGTGTATGTCTAGGACTCCACCCAGTCCTTTGGCTTTAAAATGATATTCATCTCTCCAACATAATGGCAGTCTTCTCCTACAGCAAGCTTGCAGGACTGCAACATAAGCTCTTAAACCCAGATAAGCAGCCGCCCTGTTCTGTCCTGTTATTATAGGTGGGTTATTCCTCCAGCCTTTACAATAACATTCAGAGTGTGTTGATTTGTGCTTATCTGACTTTGTGCTTGTTGAAAATGGCAGATGGTGGATTTCCAAATGCAGTCTCAGCACTATTTGCATTAGTGACATTTTGTCCTGAAGCAGACCTGACCTTTTGCCTTTTTTGCTCGGTTTGAGTGTGTCGGAAAACGCCACAGCCCTGCAGTTTGTGGTTATTGTACAAGCTCAATCTGGCTTTTTTTTTGACCCCAACAGTCTACGTCTGTCTGAGTTTTTCTACCATCTTAACATTTTCAATATTAACATGATTATTCTTTATTTAATTGACAGATTGTGTTTGCTATTTGCATACATTTGCATAAGATTGCACATATAAGGCATCTGACACTGACATTTTTTCAGCTTCGCAGCAGTCTAACCCTGAACACGGTGTGATACTGCTATTTCATCAAACACTGTCTTTCCTCTCCTCCACTTATAAGGAGTGGTTATAATCACTGTAATCACTACCATCACACACTGCAATGTAGGTCTGTGTGTACAACATGATGTTGTATATCAAATCTCTATCATTTGAATGGCTTTAGAGAAGGTAGGGTGTGTTTTCAAATATATTATGCTGTCTGTTATAGTTTCCAGACTTATTATTTTTTATTACTATTTTTATCTCTAGTACATACAGAGACTTAAGTATTTTGTAAGCAGCACTGAGTAAAATGTTTGAAGAAATTATTATTATAATTATTATTTTTATTTATTTATTTATTTTTAATGTAACCGGTAGTATAATGTTTCAGATGGATAATCTCATTGTATGATATCAGGTGATTTGTTTTGGATTATCTGATTTCGATCCTGAGTTCCGGAGTTTTGTATTTTCACCCCACATCGTTATGGATTTTCTCCATGTTTTCTAGTTTCCTCCCACCTCCCAATGTGTGTGAATGTGTGTGCGATTTTGCCCTGCGATGTCTGCCCCACCCTGTGCCTGGAGTGCCGTGAGATTGGCTCCAGGCTCCCCATGAATCTGTGTAGGATAAATGTTAAGGAACATGGATGTATAGATGCTACCAAGGCATCCATCTGATTATGCATGTTTTTTCTAATCAAATTTCATAATTCGGATAAAACATATTCCAGAACTGTGAGTAACATGTATACCTTATGTAAGCCTAGTAGTGTTGTTTCATTTCACTGACATCCTACACATGTGCCTTTCTGCTCCTTACAGCAGGTGTTGACAGGTGAATTGTGAAAAGAGCATGTGGTTGTTTGGAGGTTTTTTAGTTTTTGTGGCCTCCCACAAAAGTGGGAGTTGTGTATAGCAGTGTAGTGGGGTCTCTCTCTCTCTCTCTCTCTCTCTCTCTCTCTCTCAGATGTGCCTTGTTGTATGGGGTGATGTTGGCTAAATCGCAGCCATGCTGAAAGGAGTGTTTGTGTTTGTGTGTGTGTGTGTGTGTGTGTGTGTGTGTGTGTGTGGGAAAGAGACCAAGACAGAGTGAGTTAGTGTACATGGCACATCAGTGTGATAAACTCTTGCAAGGAAGCCTAGGTTATGTTGGCGTCTGACTGATCTCATGAGAGAAGCCGAGGGTGGCACTGCTAGAGATACATTTTCAGAGACAGACAGAGGAAACAAGAGATGGGTGGAGGAGGATGACATTCAAGCAAATAGATGGGAGGAACAGCTGGATGTTCTGAAAAGATGCACAGCAGGATGGAAGGAACAGGGTGTGTGTTAGACTTTGTTTCAAGATAAAAAGCTGACAGTTCTCAAAAATGCAGTGCAGACTATATTACACTTCAATAAAGTGTACCCAACATTGTATAACAGTTTGGACCAAGTGCTCAAAATCAAAACCTAGCCAACATAAATATGTTTTTTGGACATCTTCTACTAAATTGAACTGAAATATTTCACTTTTGCAAATACAAAAAAAAAAAAGTCTGGTTACACACAGAAGCTAAGAGAAAATTACATTTGAATTTTCCATTCCATTTGTAGGAGTATCACAGACATTTTGACGGCTTGTATCTGATTACAAACTAAATTTATTAGGTTCATGTCAGTCACATAGCTATCTAGCAACATGGTCAAAGTCTGATAGTAACTGTATGTTGAGCTACATTCACATTAGCTAGCAAGTTTTCTTTGTAATATATTTTATAGGCATACCGAGTGTTTTCTATCATTATTAGATGTTTGGCAGAATTCTGTGCTAGCAAAATCTGACAGGTTTAGCCAGACACTACACAAAAACTTAACTGAAAAATGATGATATACAACTCTATGTATTAAACATATACTATAGGGCCCAGGTATGTTGACACCTGACCATCACACCCATACAGTATGTGGGTCTTCCCCAAACATGTTCCAGTATACCAGTGCCCCTGTGCACAAAGCAAGGTCCAAAATCTAGTGGAAAGCCTTCCCTGAAGAGTGGACATTATTGTAACAGCAAACAGCAGACTTTTTTACTGAGCAGCAGGGTGGCATAATAGGTTCCATTGCTACCTCACAGTGAATACTGATTAATGAATGAATAAATTAATATTTTGCTTGATTTATAATTGTACTAGCCTTGCCTTTATGTGGGTGTGGCTAAGGGTGTTTACACCTTCCCAGGAGGGTAACATGTCAGAACTGTAGAATTTTTATTTTTTATTTTTTAATGGAAACAAAGTAGTTTATCTCACACCTCCAAGGTTGGGGATTTAATTCCAGCCTTCCTTCCGTATGCACAGAATTTTCTCCCTATGCTTTGTGGGTTTCCCTGGATACTCCAGTTTCCTCCCCTAAACCAAAAACATGCACTGTATGCTGATTTCAGAATTGTGTGTAGTGTGTGAACGTGTGTGAAAGTGTATACGATTGTTCCCTGCGATGGGCTGACCCCCCGTCCAGGGTGTCCCCTGCCTCGTGCCGTAGGCTCCCTGTGACTCTATGTAAGATAAGTGGTATAGAAAATGGATGGATGGTTGGATGGGTGGATCGATATCGCTTTATAATTTTGTTCCATACTTTTCACAAACAAATTATTTCCATACTATCCCCTGCCTTGTTCAAGTTCCCTGGGATAGGCTCCAGGCTCCCTGTGTCGGATAAGCGGAACAGAAACTGGATGGATAGATGGATAATCTCCACACATTAAGCTCTTCTAAAAATAATAACGCTGGCTTCTATAGCAAAGAATCAGAAGAGCAACATGAGAAGACCAGCGGAGATGCAAATGACTCTCTAAAACAGACAAATCGATTGCTCTAAAAGTCTAACCCATTGCCATGGCACTGACCATGATACTGTCAGGATCGATATTCACCTATGTGCAGAAAATAGATGCGCTCAAAACTCAGCAGGTGACGACAGAGAGCCTAAAGAGAGATGTCTTCAAATGATAATGCATTAATGTGGTTCAGAGATATAAAAATCAATTCTCTTTCTCTTCAGTAATGCATCAACACATAGATATTGATTTCTTTTAGGGTGAATCAGGTTTTGAACCTGCTCCCCCTCACAGAATTTCAAATACAGTAAATAACAAATGTAACCAAACCCATATGTCTTTGCTGAGTCAAATGTCTGCTGCTTTCACCACATTATACTGAAATGCATATTGTTGCTATACTTAGTTCTTTTTCTATGATTGATCAACACATGGGCATAATCTGAATTGCTGATCTAAACCTGAATTTTGACCTCACAGTTGCAGGATTGAGATGCTCTGAAGCCTTTTTTCTGTCACTCTTTGTCATGAAGAAGATGCTAGAGAAGTCCTAAACTCTTATAGCATTTATTTCCAGAGCCTTTTTGTATGTCTGCCAAAGTGTCATTGACTTGCATCCCATTGTCAGGGCTTTTATGTAAAAATCGATGTAC
Organism: Ameiurus melas; assembly: GCA_012411365.1. Classification (NCBI taxonomy): domain Eukaryota; kingdom Metazoa; phylum Chordata; class Actinopteri; order Siluriformes; family Ictaluridae; genus Ameiurus; species Ameiurus melas. The sequence goes on from CM022762.1 coordinate 10,744,538, forward strand.
CCCGCTGTTGTAAATACAGCCCTCTGTTCCTATTTTACGCTCATTCTGGTTCCATTTATTCAACGTAAAAGGTTATTTCCTTATTTCCTATGTACCAATGTTCTTCTCCCCAAGCCTCACTTTGAACTAGCTCTTGTTCGATTACCTGATGGTAGCATACGAACATACCATCCTTACTTTAGCTCTTGCTACTGTCACTGTGAACTGTTGCATGCATATTTGTTCCCTGGTAGAAGGAGGTGAGTTTGGGCCCGTCTTATGATATTCCTCTCCAGGGGATGAATCATTACATAAGTTGTTTTGCAAGCTTTACTCTGCATAGTCTAAGAAGCCACCATACTTGTGCAAACTTGCTGGAGGAATGAGATGGCAGGGGAAAAAATGACAGCAATTCAGAACCAAATTGTTTTTTTGTGTGTCTTTTTTGCATTTGAATTGCTTACCTGACAAATAGATATATTTTATTTTGCTATATACAGTTTTTAATTGGTGCGAAGGTATGTAAATGAAAAAGTCTACACCATCCTTCAAGTTTTGCTTTAGCTTCACCCCCTATATCCTCTTCATTACCTGGATTCGAAAAGGTTCACAGAGGTCGTGCTTTAATTGGCCCTCAAGCAGTGGGCTGTGTGTTGGAATCCATAATGGAGTTTGGCACCTGCTTTGAGCCAGCACCTTGCATCAACATTATTGCTGGTGTTTTTGAATAAATGAGCCTTTTTCCCACAAGGAGGGAGGAACATGCAGCTTCTTGTAGCACATGTTAAGATTTCTGCACTCTCAAAAATGCTCCAGAAATTAAATTTATAACAGTAAATGGGTTGTTGATGTGTTTTGCACCACCCCAGTGTGAAAATGTGAAGGGTTGAATCCTTCTCACTTATTTTGACTGTAGGCCATAATGACCACTGCCATTGTGTGTGTTACATCCTGGGGAGCTGGAGGATGCACATAAATCAAAGTGAGCAATCGAACCTTTAAAATGCCAAATAAAAAGGGATATTAGGGTGTTATTTGGGTCAAATCATTGGCATCCTCTTTTTCCTGCATTGAAGCGGACCCAGAGGCGAGCAGCAGAACGTGTGGAGGAGGTGAGTTTGCAAACGACGAGTCTCTTTGTAAAGACATTGGCAAGAATTGTGGTCAGAGTATAGCACTGTTCAGATAAGTGGCAGACAAGGATAAAGAACCATTTCAACAATGTTCTGAGAAATTTCCAGGGGCAGGAACATAAAGCATCTACACTAGGAGTATTCAACTAAAATTTGTTAAAGAACATTTACATAAACTTGATTCTTAGGTCTGGACAAGCAACTAACACCACTGAATGGCCTTTTAATGCTTGAGCATTAGTGATTTCTTTATGGCATTAAAGAAGACAAATAGAAGTGGTTATGTTTTGTTTTGCAGTAGTACTTCACAAGGTCACACCTACAGACAGTTTAACCAATCCCACCTGGTCCCCCAGTTTTTGCTTGCCCCTGTCTGCAATATTTTCGAAGAAACCTTTTTGGTTCTATACTTTTTCAAGTGCTTCAATGATTTCTCAGATATCTGTGTGTCGATAGGGCAGCAGTATGGTGTAGGTATCATTGGTGACAAGCTTCCATACACTTCCCTCTTTAGCTAATGCCACAATAATATCTAAAATTGGCCCCTGGCCCCTCAATGGCTCAAGGTTTTATGTCGGAGACCTAAATGAGTCATGCATATACCTAATGTGAAACACACAAATATATATATATATATATATATATATAGCCACATGGAAATATATATATATATATATATATGTGAATGTGGGACTAGTGATATAACAGTTTAATTCTGCCAGGAATCATAATGGTTTTCCATTTTCCATGTGGCTCTTATTCCTGAATCAGCCTTTTGCAGGCCTGGCACACCATCAGCAGCACTGTATGATATTTCGAAAGATATATAAATAACCATTACAAAATATACCCGCATTCCTTTTTTTCCCCAATATTGTGCCACCCATGAGCTCGGCAACAGTGTTCTCCGCAGGTGCAAACAAGAAAATGAGCTTGGGTGATGAGCAGAGTAACAGATGGCATCTAACTGGTGTGTATGTGGCACATTTTCTAAGCGGCTTCATAAAGAAACAATGATCACGACAGGTGGTAAATTCTCCAGGAAGCGCGATACTATTTCCTAGGGTGCAGTTTTCCTAGGATATGATACCTTTCTGTTTCCTGTTATGACATAACTCCTTAACTGTTTTCCATCTAGAAGATCAGAACATTTTTGCATTTTTAATCAACAGAAACAGTCATGCATTCTCTATATGTTTCTGTTTAAATGCAAGTTTCTTGGACATAATGTTAAATGGTACATGGTAAAAATGTACAGCACCAATCATGCTATAATTATGAAAACATCCATGTGGAATGGTTAGAATTATGATTTTGTGAACCCACATGCAGCATACGATAAAAGGATGGTTAGGGTTATTTGAAAAGTCATAACTTTACAAATAACACAAAAAAGGACCTCATTGCTTGTGATTAATAGTGCACATACAGTATGTGTATGTTTATTCAATGTCTTCTATGCTCACTTGACTGATTATTCACTTCAGTAACTGCTTTATCCCGGTCAGGGTCAACTCAGATCCGCTGCTCGAGTTCTGACTGCAGCTCTACTTCATGCAGTTTGGCTGAAATGAAAAGATTTCCGGCTTTTCTTTTCCTTGCACACTTTCTAAATGTCTGAATCCATTCCTATCAGAAAAAAAACAATACAACAACGGCCGAGGGACAGCCCTCAAAAACATTACTCGTCCTTCAGTGCCTTTTTCACACTGGTTTTTATTCCACTCAGATGAAAAGTGTGCTCTGTCTTAGTGTAGTTAATAACAGGTCTGGCGGCTGCACAAATAAGTAATTAAGCTTTTGTGTTGCAGCTCGTGCTTCAATGTGAAAGGGACACAAATGGCCCTGTCGAGGATGGTTGGCATCAGAGAATGAATATTCTATGCAAATAGCCTTCATGAGTGCAAGCAGGCCTGTCATTTCCTACTGCTGCTGTGTGGGTGCGAGTCTTTATGAAAGAGCAAAACAATAACAGTAATGAAGCAAATGTGCCAACAGACGAATTGTCAACAAGCTAAGATTAGATTCCTCCATGATCATCTGCACGGCAATGTGTTATCACCACGTTGAATGATGTGGAAGTCCTGCTGGCAGGAAGATGTAGGCGAAATTGACGAGATGAAAGAAACGTGACCCTGATAAGCACTGTGGTGAAGGTTTGTACTTTGGTAATAATACAATGCTGATGTATGGCAACGCTAAATAACAGAAAAATTAAACTGCACCAACAAGGGGCTGAAATCCCATTTTAGAGGCAGTACACAATTAAAAATGTCTGGCCCAGCTGTACGGCTTACACAGAGAATCGGCTTATAGGTTGAATTTTCACAAGCAGACAGAAATCAGGGTGTTGCAGCTTATAGGGTGGAGTAAATTATTATTTTTTTTGTTATTTATGGATATAGGTTTTCATGATTTCCCTCCCGTTTTGTTAATCTTTAGATACAGATGTTCTAGTAATGTCCATCTTACACGTTGTTATTTTCAGTCATTCAATACCAGGCGCTTATCTACTTGAATAGAGAGACCCATATTTGATGGGAAATGTCAAAGAATTGTGTAAGTAATGTGTTTGGCCCAAATAAAATTGTAAAATGTCTTAATCAACAAGGTGATTTATCGCCCTGGTGTGTGATTGTCTCCCAGGTTGTTGGGTCGAATTGCAAAAACTTCAACTTCAGTCTGTATGAATGAGGATGAATGCGTGCATGAATAAGGATACCCTACTCATTTGTTATACCTAGCATTAAGAAATGAACAAGTGTCAGCTTTTATGCAAGAGACTTAACTGTCTCAGAACAAAATGATTAAGATTAAAGGAGCAAAAACCGTTTTATTTTTCTGATTTTTCTCTTACAAACTGCTTCACATCTGTACACAGTTTCCTGTGATATCTTCTAATCCACTTCAGTTCCTGCCTTTCATTTCAGATTTGGCATTTATGTCAGTGTTAACTGTTCAGTCACTTGACTGTCATTCTGAATCAGTGTTCTTCAACTGAATACCAAACAAGTTTAAATGAATTTTCTCTTGATTTTACAGTGCATAAATCCACCGACTTGCCCCCTCAGGGACATGTGACATTGCAGGGACTCCTTCCTGTGGCTGAAATGAAGTGTTCCATTTGAGAAATGCTACATTCTTGGCTAAATTAAAGATGGTGCATGGGAATTAAGTGCATTACGTCTCCTGAATGTAATTCTTTGGTGAAAACTTTCAGTCCAGTAGCCAAATTCTTCATAAAATAACTGTTTAGGTCACTAAGGAAAAAGGAAAATTGAAATCTAAAAGGCAGGAATGATCGATACAGGTCTCTGTGAGAGACTTCACAGTTTTTTCCCCTTCTAATCACATTTTCACAGACAGAATGTAGAAAAGAACCCGGGCACTGTGTATTCAGGAAGCTCATATAACAGGAACGTATACCTGGGTGAAAATGGTCCATTTTAGCTTTTGAGCAGCTTTTATGTGAACATGATTGACAATTAAGGCACCCTAATGTGGAGCTGATTGAGACCTGAAAGAGACCTGATTGGGGATTGGAAAGTGTCGAATGATCAGTCCTCTTGTCCCTTCTATCCTTCTTGTCGATGTGTGGAGTCGATGAATGAGGCAGCTCTCCCTGAGAAACGGTTCAGCCCTAGGCTACAACCATGAGCTGAAAATGTTGGACACGTACTGAACTTTGCAAATTGACTCAATTTCACATTAGTAGTTTTGCTAAAAGCCGCACAGACCGTAACACTAACTGCGTACATTTCTAACCTGTGGAGTAGAGTTGCAGACCCAGAAAATTATTTCAGTAGGCTGAAATTCAGCAAATCCATTTCGATAAACATGAACCAGATTGGCTTTTGTAGCAGAACCTCTGTTGTAGCTTATTCACATCACATCCATGCATGCAAATTATTTAGCTGAAGTCGGCTCATCGGACCAGAGACGGGGAGACATTAGTTCAGAAAAGGAGAGGTTTCACAGATTTTCATAGATGTTTCATTTAGTTTACCCTTTCAGGTCTGATTAGCAATCTGATTGGATGGCTTGTTTAAGAAAAGTAGATGATACATAATATTTACGGATGAATGAACAAAGAAATATGTGTTTATTTTCCCAGTGTATAACAAAACTGATCTCATCTAGAAAGCTAGTGAAAGCAAGCATATCAAAGGATAAAGCATTACTCAGAAGTGGGAACATAAAGCACTACCATAAAACATAACAACTTCAGATTGTCTTAATTGTAGCCATGAGCTAAACGTTAATGACTACACATTAAATGGTAACTTTTGCCACAATTCAGTCATGTTAGTGGCTTATCTTTGTAAGCAAGGAATTCTATGTAACTAGACATAAGACATTTGTGTTGAATATGCCTGCTGTAGCAAATAAGACTGATTGCACAAGAAGGTTTTGACTCTTTCTTTTGCCTGACTTTCTTTCTTTCTTTCTTTTTTTTTCACTCAAAGTGAGAAATCATACCCGGGAGAAGAAGAAGAGAAATTCTGTCTGTATTTGAAAGACATCACTTGCTCTATTAACCAAATTACTACTGTAACCTTCATCATCAAGGACAAGCATTAACTTTATGTGCCAATTGCCATTAGGATCTTAGTACTTTAAGCCCAAACCGAACAGATCTTGGAGAAGCTATTACAGACTATCAAAGATAAGCACCCTTGTCAAGATATTCATGCCCTGCTGTCGCCCAGAACTGTGATTGCCTCAATTTACAGGTGTTTTTGCCCAATAGTGTATCTCAGTGTCTTGAACAACCATTTGAATTTGATGGCTTTGCCAAAGAAAGACTTAAACGAGTTGAGTGAAGTGAGTAGGTTTTAAAGGATTAATCTTCATACTCCTGCCAGTCCTCAGTTACACTGAGCTTTTAAGCACCACAGGGCCTTTTCAAACAGTCATCATTATTGGGAGAATGGACGCAGTGACCAAGGATTAGCTTAGAAAAGGTGCATGTAATAAGGAGAAAGTGGAAGCCCATCATCGCTCCACATGAAATGACCCTCAATTCAGGCATCCGCTAGGCTGCCTGTTCTTGTGTGACTGAAAAATGAATGCATAAGCAATTATACATGCCAGAAATGCTGTAAGCAGCTCAATACCGCAAGCTTTTAATTGCAGTGAAAAAAGGCGTCCGTTTTTGAAAGTATTATCGATCGTTAGAGCGCTGTATGGTTTCTATTCTCCCACTCTTTCTTTTCTAAGTCCTCTTTGTTCTTTTATTTCATGTGAGTTGGGCCTCAAACTCACTTTATCGCCTATACTTTGAGCACCTGCTTGTTTGAGGCAGCAGCCTGCTAAGAGCTTTGATTCTCCTGATGGTTTCTTAGGTGCTGATAGAAGCATGCTTTGAAAAAAGATTCTGAAAATAGACTCATAAATAATGTCATGTCTTAGCAGACAATTTACCACTCCTCCTCCTTATCCCAATAAAACATCTGCAACAGCCAACAAGTCAGAGCATTCAGAGGAATGAAAAATGAAACCATCATTATTTTTTTTTAAAAAAAAAAAAAAATTTAAAAAAAAAGAGGAGAGAAAAAAAAAAAAAAAAAAAAAAAAAAAATAAATAAAAAAAAAAATATTGTATTTTGTTTTTTTTTTTTTTTTTTTTTTTTTTTTTTTTTTTTTTTTTTTTTATTTTTTTTTTTTTTTTTTTTTTTAAAAATTATCTCTGATTTTAATATTATAAAAAATATTTTTTTTTTTTCTACGGAAAGGGGGGGGGGGAAAAAAGCAAAAAAAAAAAAAAAAGAATTTAGAGAGAAGAAAAATGTGTGTAGAACAGAATGATGCGCTTGGCAAGATAGTGCATGCTGCAATCAGTGCAGTCATCAGTCTAAAGTTTTTTTTTGTTTTTTTTTGTTTTTTCTCTGCCTTGCTCAGCAGTACCCTGTTGTTAAACAGCCTACCTGCATGCCTGGTTGGAGACTCTTGAGCATCTCACTTTTGGGACTATGGATTGCTGTTTATGGCTTGATTACTACTGCTGCTCCTTCTGAGCTCTAGTAAGCTCAGTGTGAGACTGAGGCACGAAGCAGAGTGCAGGCCATCATCCCCTGTGGACTTGCAATAATTATGCAGCATGGTATAAACTTATTAAAGTTATAGCTTTGGTGAGATTCCTTTATCATGAACAAGCAACAGCTTTGGATTCTAAAGTGAACAAATTAACAAATTAAATACTGTGCCTTGCATTCATTCCACAAATGCATCTGTTCCTGGTAGGCCCCACAGTTTGATTTGTATAGGTATGTTTGTGAGAGAACATACCTAAACAAAGATCATCGTGAAGACCAAGGATCTATCAAAACAAATCCGTGGCAAGTTCTAGAAAAAATATTTTTCCCACCAAGCACAATTAAATCCATTATTAAAAATTAGAAGAATGTTCAATCAAGAATTGTACAATCACAAATCTTTCTACAGGAGACTATCCATGAAAGTGACATGGGTATGGACGTGGGTATGGAGAGCATTAGCCAGAGAATTTGAATGGAGTTCACCTGTTTGCATTATTATGGGATAGTATGTACAGGTTCATGATACTTAATCCCAATTAAGTCCATTTCCATTCCAGGTTGTAACAGTACAAAATATGGAAGCTTTCAAGGAGGTGAATACTTATGCAACACACTATATCATCCCTTCTTTATACCCTTCATACCACCGCTTTCACTGGTGCATTCAGTCAATCATCCATCATAACCTGACCCTGAAACATGTCCTTGTTGATACCTTCAATACTTATCTTATTACGCTCTATTCAACTTGCTTCACTGTAAAATGGATAATAGATCATAGATATCTGCTTGAAGCACTTTGTGAGGAGCAAGCCTGTCAGTGTCAGTGGTAGATTAATGGGTAAGCTCCAAATTTCCATCTTCCACATGCACCAGGACAGCAAGCTAACCAACCATTTAATGCCTTGTATCAGACTTGTGAATGGGAGACAATTTGGAGAGAGGCCTTTGCATTAATGGCTGTCTTGTGCAGAGATGAGGTGAGCTTGTTGTAATGGTGGAGTTAGCCTATTATCAGTGTTGTGCATCAGGAGCGATTCATCAGGCGCTTGCTGGAGTTATTTGTTAGCGTGTCAAGCTGTGTTAGGACCCAGAGTTTGAACAAAGCAAAAAGCATCAAGACACAAATACATCCTGTTGTATGTGCACTGTGCTTGTCAGATTTTGATTGGTTTCCAGTTCTTCCATTATAGCTCAATCAGTACTTCATGTGCTAAATTCTCATTGGTGATAGCAAACCCAAACAAATGAAGGACACAGTTTCACTTGTGATTGCTTGTTCCTGCCACTGAATGTACATCACTCAATAATTTGATTGCAGACAGTCATGGCAGGCTGATTGTGTTGGCCTTGATTATTTTACCTGCGTGCAAAATGTGTATATATATGTGCAAATGCTGTCACTTACTTTCAAATCGAGCATTCTTTGCATTCTTAAATGTGAGATGGGAGCCAAAGGGAGACAGGAGTTTAAAATCATTCCTTCAGAATTTTTTCCCTAGTGAGTGAGGATCCTTACCAGTCCTTTATCCTGTTGACTTTAGGGCACATGATTAGCATAACCTTGTACGTTGGTACGAAGTTGCACCTCAGGGGAAAAGTGACCTTTGGCACTGGCTGAGCATTATTTTATCCAGCTTTTTATCATACACTGCCTTCATTGCTTGTAAGGCTCAACAAAGTAACAGGCATCACTAACCATGACAAGTGTGTTAGTGTTGGAGAAATGTTTGCAATAACAAAGCCATGCTAAGAGAAGGGTGGAATTATTATTTCTAATTATGAAAAGTTTTTGTGATTGATGATTGTTTGGATGATATTCAAAACGGTGGACCACAATATGCAGCAGCACTGATTTAACAGTGATTTTAACAGACACCTTCCATGCATCTCTATGCCTGGCCTGTGGAGGAGGTATGGCTAATTTTGTCTCAGTCCTAGTGAAGGATGCCTGGCCTCTTTGTCAGTCTGAATAATGGAGACATGGCATTGCATTGCAATGTGATCGCAATATCACTGCTTCAAATTATATTGTATTGAGTAATTTCACTTGGAAAGTACAGATACATTTATCCATCCATCTATCTATTTTATGTACTACTTATCCTACGAAGGATCATGGATGTCCTAGGGGACTCGGGGCATAAAGCGGGGGACAACCTGGACGGGGTGCCATACCATTGCAAGGCCATCCCACACACACTCTCACACCCTCTCGCACACTATGGACAATTTAGAGATACCAGTCAGCCTACAACGCATGCCTTTGGACAGGGGGAGGAAACTGGAGTGCGTGGAATAAGATTGTTGGCACAATTGTCCATCCATCCATTTTCAGTACCACTTATGGTTACTGGGTTGCGGAGAGCCTGGAGCCTATCCCAGGGGACTCGGGGCAGAGGGCAGGGGACACCATGTACGGGGTGCCAATCCATCACATACACATTCATACACTACGGACACTTTTGGACATGCCAATCAGCCTGCAATGCATGTCTTTGGCCTGGGGGAAGAAACTGGAATACCTGGAGGAAACCCCCGAAGCACAAGGAGCATATGCAAACTCAGCACACACAGGGCAACAATGGGAATCGAACCCTCAAACCTGGAGGTGTGAGGCAAACGTGCTAATGACTAAGCCACCGTTCCACCCCGGTCCAAATGTGTGTGTTTTTAAATTTTTTTAGGCCAGTAATGCTTCTATTATACACACATCCAAGTTCTTGTGTGTGTCATGAATTCCTTTCAAATGCGTTCATTAAGGGATTCTGTATGGAAGACTCATGAAGAATGACCCATGAGCTATGAGTCACTGTCACAGTTTTAAACTCAATCCTATGAAGTCACTGCTTGCTAGTTTCCTTTTGATGGTAATTTAAATCTGTGCATTGACCCAGTTATTAGTACAAAACCTCTTTTCTCAGGCCAACAATTTTGCCCTATTCTTACTGAAACTCAATAAGCTGTGTGTGTATGTATGAAGTTTTGTGTGTATGATGTCATACACTAGGTATTTGTTGAAAGTGTAATTTTATGTGAAATATATCTTTCCTTTATTAGTCATATAGTAAGTACATTTAATATATTTTTTAATATCATGGCCAGGCTTGCTTGCTGTTATTTGACTTGATTCTTTCTTTCACTAATGACCATGACATTCACATCTCCACATAAGCCAAACTCTTAAGAATGCACTGGCAACATATAAGCTAGGATTCCTCTCTGGCTTATTTTTCCTCTCTCTGTTTCTGTCTTACTAATGATTCAGACATTGTAATGCACAGCGACTAGAGACAGGATGCAAGTGTGTAAACTGTGTATAGGTTTTATTGGGGGTAAATCCAAGGATCGTGATCCAAGTCAAAGCAGGGGTCAAAACACAAACAAGGATTATCCATAATCAGAAACTAGGACAACAGACGTGAGTCTAAGCCAGGAGAATACAGAACTAGGAAACATTGAAATCAAGGATCTGATTTAACGAGAGGGAAAAAAAGCATGATAAGACTATGACAGAAACAATGAACACAGAGGATATAAAGAAAAAGCAAACTAAACAAGAACTACAGGACAGGTGAATGAAGTAGGGGTCAGTCCAACAAAGACACGACAGGGTGGAGACCGAACCAAACAGAAACAAAGGCATGCAGAACAAGAGCACATGGAGAACCCAAGACAAAACCTCATGACGTGACATGGGAACAGCTATTCTCTCTAAAGAGGTTGAATTTCGTGATCGGCAACAATGCAGTTGAGAACTGAATAAAAATTAGAATACTTAAAAATAAAAAACAATAATAGTAAAAATACTAAACAAGAGCTTCAGTGGTGTTGCGCAGCAGTTGCTCAGTTGCTCTCAACAATATCGCGTGGCAATTTTACTGACTTGCAAAGGGTGTCCTGCAGCAGTCTTTGAAATCGACTATCCTGTGGCAATCTTGTGCTTCATGTAGCAATGTCTCGGGACAGTGACTATCCTGTCTGCCCTGCACCAGTTTAATTTACAATATACAATTTTATAAGCAATTGTAGAATGAGGAATTTATATAATGTTTAAATTGATAATCTCAGTAAAATTGTGGTAAGTTGGCTGTATGTACTAGCCTAATCATTGTTTTATTTGCTGTTTAAATCAGCAGAATACTGTATATCATGGCTCTACATAAAGATTTTTCCCCTTACCATCATGGCCATGTTATTTGACTCACTCTTTTCCTAATAACCATGACAATTACATACCCACATAAGCCAAACTCTGTCTATATCTGTCTACCTAATGATTAAGGCAACAATGCAGTAGAGAACTAAAATCCATCCTGAATAATGTAAGTATTATAAATCTGAACATATTTATAATCAATATGTTTCCATTTACATTTATGTCCTTTGGCAGACATTCTTATCCAGAGCAACCTAGGGAACAGCTTTGAAGACTCTATCAATAAATACATTGTGAAACTGGTTCACAGACTGACTACTATGAATCTAAAAAAATATGTGATCTTCAGTGGTGCAAATTATTTCTTTATATTAATGTCTGGTTAGACTTCTTTAACCATCTTAACCATCTTTCATTGACAAATTGGTCAATGAAATTCATCTACCCAGTGAGAACATTTCACTAATCAGGACCTGGGGGTGGTATCTCCTCAACCACCACTAGTGTGTTGCATCCACCTGGATGATGCAACCACAGCCATAGTGCCCCAGTGGAGAGGAGAGGTGTGTGATATAGCCTATTCAGTGATGGAGATTAATACGGGGCTATTATAGAGAGTGGGGGGATTTTGCTACTCTTTTACTAGAAGCTCCCTGGGAGTTTTAATTATTGTGCTGTTTTTACAGTGTCCCTGTCACTATTCTACAGAATTAGGTCCCACACAGAGCACAGGTTGAGCACTACCACTTCCAGCAGCAACCTTAGATTTCCCCAGGAGGTCTCCCATCCATTTACTGGCAAGGCTCAACCCTGCTTAGCTTCAGTGGAAAACCAGGCAAGAACTGCTTGGAGATATGGTTCTGGCTATATGTAAAGAGGTATGTAAAGAGGCTGATGGTATGTAAAGCAATAGATCCATAGGCTCTTTAGTCTGTCCAGTTCTCTAAATTCCTCATCTGTAGACTCTGCTCAACAGATAAGGTTGGAAAGCTTAAAATGGCTGCCAGTGCATTTTGCTGAGACTAGCTGAGCTGAGTTTCTGCTATAATTCAGCTCAATTCCGTTGTATAGCTATACTGCATTCTGAAAGTTGGAGTGCAACATCCAAAATTCTTTATTTCTGTAACTGAAGATGGTTATCTCGTAAAAGCTGCTGAGTGCTGAGAGACTTTAGCAATACGACAGTAACAATTTCTGCAGCATCTTTGGTTGTGGTGCAAAAGTTAGCAAAGTTATATCTCAAAATAATAAACTTGACAAAGAGAACCTGAACTATTCCGTCGAAATGAGCGGAATAGTGTGATTTTTGATTTTCCTTTGATTTGTGACATCTGTCAAAATGCATTCATCAAGCCCTCTTACACCATTTTAATGGGATTTGCATAAATTACATGAATGTCTCAGTTTCATCACTGCACTTTCACTGGTATTAAATTTGCGGTTGTGGTGTAAATTCAAACAACTCATTTGTGCATATTTTTTGTTCTGAAACCAGCTTATGATTTTGGAGCAGTGGGGTTTCATCCTTGCCTTTTACATTTCATCACTCTAATTTCTCATTCTTTCATCGTCTACTTTGAGGCTGAACTTTTACTGCTGAAGGGACTTTTTCATAATGAGGGCCGTTTGCTGACAGTTTTCGCACAGGTTTCCATCTGCACGTTTCCTCACGGTGTGAGATTAAGGCAGGGAAGGTGGCTGAAAAAAAAAAAAAAAACTTTCTTCCTCTCACAGATAAACTGATCCTCTGTTCTGCAAAGGGGAAAGAGGTTACAAATCAGTTCTTGATGGTGATGGAAATAAAAGTCGCTGCCTTCAGCTGAGTCTGACAGGTATAAAAGTCTTCTGCAAAGAATATCACACTGTGTGCACGCGCTTATGTGAGAAAGTCCAATGTCAGGAAGAATGAGAATGCCTACGTATGTGTGATCAAGTGGGCTTTAGTGTCAGTCTTTGCATATGGTCTGTTTGCCTTCAGGCTCTGTGTGTGTGTGTGTGTGTGTGTGTGTGTGTGTGTGAAGGGTGAGTGCTTCTGTTAAATGTACCTTTATGAGGTGAATCTGTGGGTTTTGCCAGGACAGTGAAGAATGTACACTATGTGGGGAAAGGTATTTTTGTGCAAATGCATCTGGCTTTTTTTTCTTCCTTTCAGCTTCTCCTCATCTAATTTCTGCCCTCATTGCAAGAAGAACGTAAGTCTTTTCAAGCGGAAAGAGAAGAGATAGTCAACAACTTCACTAATTCTCTACTTAAAAGCTGTCTGCATGTTGCAGGATTTAAGCAATTGTATTTATTTGGCCCTAATATGAATCCTGTATAGCAATGGAATTGTGATGACTAGTACAAGCAATAACAAAATATGCAGCAAAATGTGTGACCAGTCAACTTATCCAATGGCTCATAGATACTGAATCTCGAAATGCCAAAAGGCATTAGTTCCTTTATAACATATAATGAAAAAATGACCACAATCAGACTCAGAGAAGATATGGAAGTGTATGTCAGAGTGGGCGAGACTGATCAAACTTTCTGCAGAAGTGGGTGGGATTGGTCAAGAAAGTCTCTGCAGGATTTATCAAATGTTCTGTGGGATTGGTTTCTGCAGAGGAGGAGGGGAATGGGCAAGGTTTCTGTTGGAGAGGACAGGATTGTTGAAGATTGTCTGTGGGTGTGGGTGTGATAGACCACAATCTCTGGCCAATTGGTCAGATTTCCTCAAGGAGTGGGATTAAAAAAAATAAGCCATGCACATACATCTAATATTAAACTCCTTTATTTTTTAATTTATATAACATGCAGATTTCTATAGCTTTACAATTCTGAAGGGTTTATATGTTGTCTATATGTTATGATGAGACTTGATCGTGTTTGTTGTATTATTTTATATAATTTAATTTATATAATGAAATTTAAATGAACACATGTACTCTTTATATCTACAATTCTATTGCGAATTTCAGAAAAAAGAAAAATAGATCATAGAATATTTCTTATATCAACGTATATTTACATGAAAAAAATGCATGCATTTGATATATTTATTATTATTATTATTATTTTGCATTACAATGGGCCCATTGTGTGTATTTTGATGACTATGTTTGAAAAAATAATGCATCCTTGAATGTGGCCACACCTACGTACTGGTACTGACAGGCACAGACATCTTCTTACTGGGGCTTAGTGGGATTTAGAATCTTTACATTTATATCATAAATATTGAAATCAGTGCCCCAATTTGAATCAGTAAATTTACACCATTAACAATATTTATGATGCATATACTCGATATCAGATCTATCCTCTATATGAAAGGAAAACTTTAATTCACAAGATATTTTCATACAAGCAAACTCTAGTTAAAAGTTATGTATTCATATCTCTGATGCCTCTGAACCTAGGCTCTGAGTGATCAGCTTTATTCAGATGAAGTACAACAATATCAGTCACTTTTTTTTGTTTTTTGCCTGAGATCAAGTCGTAGAAAGCAGCTCATGTTCGTTTGAGATGGTCCAGGTGTTATGGGAACATGCAGGTGGTCTTCTACGCCTCCGTACAAACATGCCCCAGGCTGTTCTCACTGTCCATTGAACCCTGTCAAACTGTGATTGAAAAACCTTTTGAAAAACTTGAAAAACCATATACTTCAATATAAAAAGCTCAGCCTTTGGCATGTTCTTTTTAACTGTTTTACTTTTTTGTCATAGCCCACCTTTAAGTTAATTAAATTTATAATAAAGCTGGCAGCCTTAGCCCTTTTAGGAAAAGTGCTTTGTGATAAACACACTGCTACTTTCAAAGAGAACGAGGGATTTTGCTGCTGTTTTTTCCTTTCTATAAGAGCTTGAAACTTATATTATTTTGAAATTCAGCATTGTGCTTGCTGGCCTGACAAAGCTTCACTTTAATCCACTATTCCTGGCTCATATTCTTATCTGTGCAAGCACCATCTGTTGCGTTTGGGATAAAAAATAAATAAATTCTTTTTGCTGGCTGGCCTACTGCTCGATACTTCATGGAGGAGTTGAGGCAGCATGTATGGCATTTAAAACAACCTGCTCCCTTTTCTCCCTTTCCTGTACACCCTTTTGTTCCATAACACTGAAACACAAAAAGAGTATAAGCCAAAACAATGTAAGCAATGCCTGGAGTGGTCTCAAGTGTAAGTCAATCTGTGTAGGCTCAATTAATTGCGTCTGAGCTTCTTTTCAAGGTCTCGAGAGTTCACCCAGTAGCCTGCACACATTCTTTTTCAACTTTCTTATCTCATATCTGAACTTTCCAGAGACTGTCAAAATCCTGTCTCTGCTCTTCATGCCTGATTGAGAAAGTATTCAAGTATCTCAACTGTTTTCCAACTGGCTAACATGGTTGGTTAGAATCTTTACTTCTGAGACGTATACTTGCCCTGCTTATATGTGGTCCAATTTAAGCATTTTCTATAACTTGGGTGGAAATATTTCTAATTGATATATGGCATAATTAATTGAGTTTCCCATTCTGTTTTAATGTTAATTACAGAAGTTTCAGAAGAAACATATCAGTAGTGCTTTAAAATTACCTACAATTCATGTCTTTGGACTGGGGGAGGAAAACAGAGTACCCAGAGGAAACCCCTGAAACACAGGGAGAATTGCAAACTCTGTGCACACAAGGGGGAGGTGGGATTATAGTTTTATTATTATTATTTTTTTTAAACAAATCAACACATGCATTAACCATTTATATCCCATCAGTGAGTAAAATTGAATCCCACAAATACCAATATGAACCAACACCTTAATACACTTGCTGTGGTTAACATGCAAAATTCTGAAATTGAATAACAAGTTCCGATATTTACACCCGGAAATTAGAGTTCAGTTAGTTACCAACATTACACGCTGAAATGTAATTATTGGAATTATTTATACACAATACAGGTGTATTTTGTTAACATTTCAAATTTAAATTAATACATGCATTCACTTAATTTGATGCTTTTGTTAATATTACTGATGGTCTATTCTCTAATTCTTATCATTTATCATTTCTTAATGATAACTAATGCAGAAAAAGATAATTAAAGGAATCTTAATGTGTTAGCAAAATTTTATTAGAAAAATTAATCTCTTCTGAGAAACTCTTCTGAGTATGTAATCATTGATTGGATGTTATAATTAAATAAATCTATTCAGTACAAAGCTGTTTTAATTTGATGTGATGCGATTGACTGATAACTGCATGTGTCAGCAGGCGGATAGGTGTTCCTATTAAAGTGGCCGGCGAGTGTGTACATCATGGCATGGTAAAAAAAAATAAAAATTATATGCAGTAATAGGAAATGTGTGATAAAGGGTGAAGGGAATAGTTTGTAAATAGTAAATCTTCTAGATCCATTTTTAATTTATAAAGTAGAACAGTAAGTTGAAGGACACACAGTGAGCCATAACATTTTGACATTTTGGATAAGAAAGGTCCAGCTTCTCATCTAGAGATTATGTAGCAGTAGCAGTAAAATATGACCTTTGTAGATGTTGGAGTTTGAAGGTTATATGATGTGCTGTGTTAGCTGTGCAAGCTCAATCTGAATGCCTCTGTCAGCACTCCCCCATGTTCCATTCTTGGCTTGGATCAGCTGTATATAAAAATAGCTGTAAAAATAGCTGTACTTACAACAGAAGTGTCCGAGGGCTCGGGTTCCTCAATGGCCTCTGGAGGACACCTTCACTATTTTCATACTGAATCCAGAATCATTCGTGACCCTTTAAGGCACAGTCTTTATGGTTTCAACTTGCTTATACAGCATAGGGTACAACAGTCCACTGCACACATAACAGTTTTGACTGGTGTCTCTGAATCAACAGGCAGAGCTAAAGTTTAAACTTTACTCTAGCATCCTAATTATACAATAGGGTTGTTAGCCTAATGTTAGACAGCTTTCTCGTGAATATGGATATCTATTTATTGTTTATCCAGAGAGATAATGTTAACATTAGCCAGGTTTATTGGCTTATATTAGTGCGAGTGTGAATAGGTAGATTGCTAGCCTAGCTAAAATGAAAGAAAGCCAGAATTTCATGCTAATCGATACAGCAAGTGAAAGGCTAGTTGTGATTTGAAACGAGGATGTGCAAAACAGTGTGTTCATATTGGCTCAAAGTAGTAAGAACAACACAACACACAGAGGAACATACAAATTGAATTATTGGCATTATATGTAATTTTTGTAGCTAAAAATGGATTTGTCTCATTCTTGCATTCTTGACTAGTAAAGAGCCATGCAAGTTTTAATGCTAGTTTTTGAGTACTAATAGCATTTTTTAGTAGGCCACTCAGACTTGACACTGCTGCAGACCTCTTGAGTCATGATCAATAAACAGGAGGCTAAAGCAAGAGGTTTGGTTGTGCCTTGTGAGATGCTGCTGTTGCCAAAATGTCACATGGAAGCAGTTAAGAGTGCATGTTTTGCACAGTTCTGACAAATCAGCAACTTTATCCATGGCAGCTTTCATTTTTTACATATGGAACATTCCAAAGGCTCCTGTTTTTCCTCCACACCCCTCTGTCGGATTTCCAGTCTAGAGAGGTTATAATCTGTCAAGCCATTCATCTGCCTCGCTCTTTTATAGCTTTTCCTAATGACACGGTGTCATAGTCTCGCTCTGTATTTATGTATTAATTAAGTTGTTTTAGTCAGCATGTCTCTTTGGAATGTCTCGTTGTTTATTCTGTCATGTCAGCTGTAGTGATCATGATCAGATAAGGAACTGAATACAGTGGCTCAGGATAAGGAAAGAATATAAAACAACTAGCATTTTCCTTCCATTGGGGTGACGTCCATGTGAAAGCACTATGGCTCCTTATGCTTTTACTGGCCTTCTGGGTTAATAAAGTTCTTTATAATTGCTGGTTGAGGTCCTATAAAACACATGTGTCTGCTTAAAATATACTCTTCCACTTTAAAAGAGCTATGGAAGGGAAGCATTGCATAACCAGGAGATAATTTTAAATTATACGTCCAGAGACAGCCTATTATATATAATTTTGCTGTTGATTAAAGTAATATTAAAAAAAATATATATATTTCATTGACATAAAGATGGAAGTTGGTCAGAAGGGAACATCTAAGATTTTGATAGAGAACAATGAGGTAACTAGTCATTACGGTGATCAATTAGGGGCAGCTCATGATTGTGGTGCCATTTAGTCCATATAATGTCTAAAACGTAAACTGTATTTATTTATTTAAAAAAAATTCAACAGTGAATCTAGGAAAACATCAATTTAGCCATTAAAAAAATGTGTTAACCCATTCCAGGTGACAATATGACATTTTTACAAGGTTTCTTTGCTGTTAAATACAATTTGGTAATACATAAAATCTTGCTCACAGGTTAAGTTGCATGCATCCTAATTGTATGAGGCCATTATGACATTATAAGGATTTCCTTCAAATTAATTATTAAAAATGTATAATTTACTTTCAATCTGTACTTTGAGTGACCTGATTAGTCAATTTCACAATATCATGTGATGAGAGAACTGTTTTTCTTCTCATGGTGTTCAGGAAATGTCGATGATGCAACACTCTGCTCAGCATGATTTGTGAGATATTGTGGAATAATGTAAAGGACATTTTATCATTTTAAAATTGTGTTTTGTCTTAACATTCTTGTTATATTTGTAAATGTAATATCAGTGGGACACAAATGGCACCCGAGTCATGGAAATCACAGATTTTTAATCGAAACAATTAAAAAATATGTTTAATTTCCTGAATTTAAGAACCTTGCAAAAAGCAAAGAAACTAAAAAACAAAAACATGTTCTCTTCTTTGTATTTTGTATTATTCTTTTTCTGTCTAGTTAATAATAAAATAAAATAATTTATTATTATATTGTATTTATTATTATTTAATAAATGAATTATGTTATCTTTATTATTATTATTACTGTAACTTCAAAGAACAGAACAGAAAATAATGAAGGCTGTCTTTTGTCTAATTCAAATAAAATGAGCAGTTTATCACCCAAACCAAAATGAGATTTCAGAATGCTATGACAATTCTTGCTTTGATTTGCTACACATTATTGCTAATTTACAGTCAGCCTTGCTGCATGGTTTATTAAGAAATTGAATGGTACTTGCAATGCATTCGAATCCACAGGATTCAGACTTAAGACTGTCTGTTTGTGTACTCTCAGATGCTGATAGAGCAGGGTGAGCTTTAAGGGAGGATGTGGGAATGGCCTATCAGGCTGGATAGTAGAGAGCAGTGCGGGTCAACGGTTTCTCTGAGAAGATAGTCAGCTATGTCAGAGATATTGAGCTTTAAAGAGAGATAGCATAGCAAAGCCAAATCCCAAGAGCCGGGCCGTTATCGCACTGCTTCTGCTCCTCATGGGGTGACGTATTGCTCCGGCAGAGTGACTTCCAGGCCTAGTGGATTCACACAGAGCTGTCTGTAATAGAGGTATACGACAATATAAAAGTGCGATAGTCTATAATAAAGAGTCTACAGTAACATTGCCAGTCAGGTCACATCTCTAATTTAAAGAAATGGTTCAGCCAGCAATGAAATGCATGTTTCCGGTTCCCTAAATGTATGGAATCAGCCATGACATGTTTGAAGTTTGTGTTTTAGTTTTGCACTGGAACTATGAGAATAATTGTAACTGTAAAATCATCTGGATCATCACCAGCCCCACATTCTTCTTTTTAATTTGGTCATTTGGGCAGCAACCAACCAGGGATGGTCAAGAAATGACTATATATGCGTCCTCCTGTGAGACACATGAATGCAGCTACAGAATCTGTTGGATCTGCAGCTCATGCTGAATCATACCTGAACACACTTGGAAGAAAGTGCCATCATCCACATTCATCAAGCCCATGATTGGCCAGTGTTGCTCCAATTGACAGGGGAAAGACTAATACCATCCCTTCCATCATCAAAAGAGCATGGCCAATTTTGCTCTCTTGGACTCTGGCCATAGATGGCTATGGCATCATCAGGATTCCAATCTGCAATCGTCCGATGATAAGGGTGAACACTTTTCTGTTACGCCATACAGGAGCCCTCATCTAAATTGCTTGTAATGTAAAATTCCATCTGCAGACTTTGGGCAACATCAACCAAAAGTCTGGTGCTCATGCAGTGCGATACCAATCAATATGCGGGGGAAGAAAGACATTTTCTCAACAATCTGATGTGGTTTGAAGCAAGTGTGATAATTTACATACACGGTTTGCCCAATGTTGAGCTGGAAGACATGAGCTTGCCTTTCTTGCTTGCTTTGTTAGAGTTGAAGCAAAACCAAAGAAATAAACCACATGCCTATCGATTTTTGTGCAGATCAAACCAGAAGCATTGAAGTACCTGTAAACAGTGTTGTTATTAATGGCATTTGTACCATCACACTATTCTGTATGCAAATGAGCGTTAAAACTGATGAGTGTGTCATAAACAGTGTATCGACACACGTCTGAAGCAAATGGGCTACAAATCAGCATGCACTCTTCTGCTCCTGCATTTTTTAATTTGCTGATTAAAAAAACTCCAAAAAAACTGTCTTACCGCAGTGTGAGTGTGTGTCTGTGTGTGTGTGTGTGTGTGTGTGTCTGTGTCCTCTACAGGTATTTGGCTCAGGGGAAATCAGTCTGTGTATTAGCAAACCCAACAAAGGGATTTTCTTTCAATCTTCATGATTTTCAGAAGTACCATGAGCCAGGGCACAAGCTTAGCAATCTGATGGGGCTTTTCTGTATATTTGAACAGCAGGTGATCGGGGTGGGGGGTCGGGCTGTTATCAGTCGCTGACATGCATAAGCGTAGAGCAAAATCTTGACGTTTACCTGCAAATCAACTCCTGCAAATGTAAATGTGCACTCTAATACTGTCTACGCTCTACACTTTGACTTCTCTGTTTTGCCTGCTCTGGCATTTTGAGTGCATCCACATAGTTTTGTAATAGTGTGTGTGTGTGTGTGGTGTGTGTGTGTGTGTGTGTGTGTGTGTGTGAGAGAGAGAGTGAGAGAGAGAGAGAGAGAGAGAGAGAGAGAGGAGTGAACTGTTGATATGTGTGGAATTTGTTGCAGTGGTGGTTCTGGTGATTGCTGGTTTGTCTGCTCTAAAATTTGTCTTCATTTCTCTGCCTTGCAGCTCTGATCTGATTGAGACAGACCTGGTTTTTGTGACCCAACTAGACATCAGCTTTCCTGTAGGAAGAAATCCGCCTGTACCCGCTGGTTTCTGCATCTCCAATAAATAAGCATGGGTGATCTCTAATAAACTCTCCAAGCCTCCCAAGTCTCCAGTCTCCATTTTTTTATACCTGCACATACAAATACACGTCCAGTGGGGTCCAAAAGATTGTCAATGTCGTCTCAGACTTTTGTACGTCACTGTGTATATACATACCAGCAAATCCACTACTCACTGTGAGCAACTGGACTTGTTTTATAACCTCCTGTAACCTCATACCAACTTTCTACTTCATCACTATTGCACAAAAATGACCTATATGGGATGTACGTCTTCCAAAATATGTGATACCACTGCATATTTCAGCTTATGCAATTGCCTTCATATGGATACTGCCCTATTCCTTATACCTAAGCCAACAGACATCCACAGAGATATCAGTTGCTCTGATCAACAAGGCAAAATCCTGCTCTTGCGTCCCACCAGATCTAGTCAGGCACTTGGCCTCCCAGCATTCTTGAATAGCAAATCCATGCCACAGATAAGATTTGAGAAGTCACAGTGTTTTGAAAAGAATGTGAACACATAGACCGTAGTAGAGATATGTGCAAGATGTTTTTCTCCTCCCATTCCCACCCAATCCTGAAGGATTTCTAACCAGTCATGTCCACTCCCCGAGGAAAGCTGTTACTGATAGTAAATGAATGAAAGCACAAGCATCATATCTTTTTGCCTGCATAATAAAAAAAAACTCATTCCCACAACTTTTTTTGCTGGGTCTCACGGGAGAAAAGTCCCAATGCACACCTCTAGACTGTAGAGCCAGTTTGGAGCTCCAACCCTTAAGTCTTGACCTGAGGCTAGTCTTATATTTCAGAAGTAGTTTGACGTGATGAAATGCATCTCCTATGCACTGCATATGAAGTCCTAGTTTTCCTTTGACGAATTTACAAATCTGTGCATTTTCTCAATGCATAGGTTTTAACTGAGGAGTCTGATATATGCAGTGAATTACATGCATCAGGTGTTTGAGACCGTATTTGTGCTGTGCGCAAAGCTAGTTTCCAAAAAGATTATAAGTCGAAGAGAATAAATCTGAACTAACAGCTAGCTTGAACCCTGCAACTGTAGTATAATTTTTAGCTGATCATAAATTATCAGGGACAATGATTTTCTCCTACATTTAAAAAAAAAACAACCTGTTAACAGGTGCTTTGCCTCAAACTGTCGACACTTACTTGAAGTGTAACAAAGAACGCACTCACAACAAAACAAGTCTGTCAGTTGTTGTTAAAATGACTGAGAATCTATTTTAGTTTGTTTAGCTGAAGTCATAAATTGTCAAATTTTACTCTGCGATTCTGATACAGCCTGTTCATAGCACATATCCAATATCTACTGATGTAAAATAAAAACTTTTTTGAAAGCATCTCAGTATGTGGGTTTATTATATAAACAAAAGCTTTGTATCATATCAGTTTGTTCAACATGCCATTTGCCACATGCTTTTTCCACGGACAGCACTTTGCAATGCATTTAAACTATAATTCTGGAATTTTAAACATCCAACGGACCTAAAAATGTAATTTCCCTATCTGTGGAAAATACAAGCACCCAAAATCAGAATAATGAACCCAAATATGTCGAAAGAAGAGAGATTTTCAGCACAGCATTAAGGAGTTGAGATAATAGACATGACACATTACTGTGTGCACAGACAGGAGGAACATTTCAGATTAGAAACATCACTGCAGAATATCAAATAATGAGGACCAAAAGATGAAAAGTGTCAGAGGAACCTTGAAGGAACTGCATTTTCAAAAGAATAGAAGGAGCACAAGTCACCTTTATTTTGAAAAAAAAAAAACATCTTTAAAGTACTTTAGCCATGTATGTGCCACATCATGAGTGAATTTACCTCTAACTGCCACCGTGACAGTTGATTTAAGACTCTTTTTTAATATTTGAGGAAAATGTAAGATGTAAAATCACCTCCAGATCACTTGAGAGCATTACTGTACATTAACATAAACATCTGTGGATCACTAGGCTAGTAGTTTTCACTCTCTAATAGCTACATGAAAGTAAAAAAAAAAGAAATCAGTAATGAAAAACTCCCTGACTTTTTAAAAATGTAGTTTGTTTGTAAGCATGTTTCAAATTATTGTTTATTTAATAACCTTGTTGCATCTTACATCAGTCCTAAACTGATTTTCTCATTTGTATTTTTGTAAATGAATTCTGTATTTTCTTAATTTTATGTTCAGAAATTATATTTGATAAAATTTGGCATTTACATACTTCAATGTTGAAAATATTGAAAATATCAATATAGTTAAAAAATATATTTACAAGTAAATAATTAAAAGTAAAAACAAGGAAAAGTTGCATAATTCAATTGTACTGTATTCAGTTAAAGTGCGACATGATCTGAGATGTTTTTAAGACAATATCTACTTTAAAAACAAAACAAAATATGGAATTAAATTACAAGTTTAAAGACAACTACAAATTAGTTCAACCTATAAATATATATAATAAAATAAATCAAATGCCACTTACTTATAATTACTATACTTATTAAAGTTCAACAATTACAGTATTTGTTTGTATTAAATATTGTGATGATAGTGTCAGCAAAGTTCAAGACATAGTTCTACCAAAAATTTGCACAAATGAAGTGGCTTAGCCAAGATATGTTGGTTATCTGAATTTTTGTAGTTTTGCACTGGGCTGGCATAGATAAAAACTTTAATAGCAGTAACATGAGTGCAGGCTGCGTCTACATTGTGCAGTGTCTATGTATGTATGTATGTGTTATGTAACTCTTTACATAACCACAATTAACCTAATGCAGTTCTTTGATCTTTATATGTATGTATGTTTAAGTCTGTCTGTGTTTATCATGTTGGGTTATGTATGTCAATGTGAGCAATTCCTGATTCAAATCCCTCAAAAGTAATATCTCAGAAGTAATATCATTGGAATCTCATTTTGATCTGAATCAGATTCCACACCTTTTACACAGGGACACACACCCAAACCAGCAAACACACATTGTGTACTAACTCAGCCTGCTCGGTGTGGCCCAGAATGATTTATTGATGTCTCTTTTTGCAGGTGCCTTGAAACTTTGTCTGGGCGAACTCCACTGACAGCACTGAAAAATGAAGATCTGGCTTGTACTTCTTGGAGTTTTTCTGCCCATTATTCAGGCTGGTACGTCTCTTGTTTACCTCTAAGTTTCTCTCTCTCTCTCTCTATCTATCTCTCTATCTCTCTCTATCTCTCTCTCTCTCTCTCTCTCTCTCTCTCTCTCTCTCTCTCTCTCTCTCTCTCTCTCTCTCTCTCTCTCTCTTTCCCAGCTTGCTTTATTGACACGGAAATCATGATAGATTCGTAATGAAAAAAGATTAGGAATGTTACAAAGGAAACTTGAGTATTGTAGAGTCTATGAAAATGAAACTTATTATCATAAATTAGATGTCAGATCAGACATTAAACTTGTCTTTATTTGTCCTTTCCCTCACTGTCTCTCTCTTTCACTATCGTTCTCTCTCTGCCTCATACCCACACTATCATACGCTACTTTGGTCATTTGTGCTCCACTAATCTTCGAGCATGAGATCAAATGTTTTTTTTGTTGTTTTTTTTGCCACAGCATGGCATTAATAAAAACAAAACCCCTTTAATGTGCCAATACCTTATGTGCCTTGCATAAATATTCACCCCCTTGAACTTTTCAACATTTAGTAATGTTATATGTAATAGGATTATATGTCATAATTTACACAAAAGAGCTCATAATATTGAAATGTGTGGAAAAGTCAATATAGTTAAAATAGATGTTTTTGGAAGTTACATGTAAACAAGTTTGCATAAATTGATTGTACTGTGTGCAGTTAACGTGTGACGTGATATGAGAACAGAAACCCCTGATACTGGAAGGCCCTAGAATTTGTTAGAGAACACTAACACTTAAACAAACATACGCACTTAAACAAACATACACAAGGACATCTATCCCTCTTCAAAATGAGTAAATTTATATTGTACACATAAATGCAGGACACAATTAGTTTTAGCCACCAGGTTAGCTTGGTTTTGAGGATCAGTGTTTGGTAACAGTCGATACACTGAAAATACACTGAAAATAAATATAATAATAATAATCAGCTCATAACAGCAGCTCAGATAGTAGTTCTGTCTGATATTTAAATCACATATGTAAAATTACTCATTCTAATATTATCTTTTCTATAGTAACACCTTACACAGGGCACTTGCATGATGGATGCTCCACATAAATAAATTAAAAACAAGTGTAATTGTTGACATGGTGATGTTTTCTGTGAAGAGACATTTATTTACCTTTCTTGGAAGACGTCTCCAGTATCAGCACATAGCAACAGTCAGAGTTCAGGGCATCATGACAGGGGACATATGATTATTTAATAAATAATAAATGTTCGCATTGCCATTTTGCTGTGGAATAAGAGGAATAAAACACTTTGGCATGCCATTCTCCTGTCAATGAATCCCAGACACATAATTCCCAAATATAATCCTGTTGTTGATTATTTTCCAATAACAGCACACCCCAAAGTGTTTTGTAGCTTAGGTATTGGATGTTAAATAGGAATGTCTTCCAGCAAAAGCAGCTATTTGTGAGTTCCACATCTCTAGCCAATTTCAAACTAATCCAGTTGTAAAAACAATTCTACAGTAATGGAAACAGTCCAGTAATTCCAGCGAACCAGTCAAACTGATTTACAGAGATATATTGGTCTCTGTGGTCTTAGTTCACTGAAACATGCAAGTCTGAGCATTTGTCATGATTATCTGCTAAGAAATCTCCTCTAGTTTAGTAGTTACACCAGGTCACAGAATTGTCTAAACCACAAAATCTACAGGAACTTCCAAAAGTCTCTAAAGAATTACCAAACTACCGTGACAGAAAGACAGAGGAAGTGCTTTTGAATAAGCCCCATTTATCCACGTTTCCTTGTGATCTAGTTTTGTTATGGACGTTCAAGGTCAAACTTAACCTTTTCATGTTTATAGAGGTATAAACATACTCTTTCCTTTCTTTCAACCACTTTATTGTAATTGCAAACAGAAATCAGCACTGGAACACTTGTTCGCTCGCAGTAATTATGACCATGAGCATTTTTCCTAAATTCAAAATTTAATGCATCAAAAGTGCCTCCATTTCTTCTTTTTCATGCCTACTTTTATGCATGTAACAAAGATGGCAAAGGGTTTATGTAATTGACCAAATGCCTAAATGGATTTTTTTTTAAGGATATAGAAGCAGGATGTCTGTCTGGTTTTCTGTAATCACAGCACTGCTTGTGTCTGCTTTTAAGAAAGATGTCCTTCCTATAGAACATCAGTCCATTTAGAATGACATCACATAGAGTTTGATGGGGGTTTAGTGTGCTTGGGTTCCTTTTGAGTAAATTCAGTACAAACGGCAAGGCCAATTCTTTCTGTCTTTTTTTTATTTGCTATTCACTGAATGCATCTGGGTTTGAGATATATATGAATATGAGTAAATCCTCTCTGCCTGGCCTGTTTATAAAAATCTGAGCTGATGTAATAAAAAAGGGAAAAATTGTATGCTTTATTTTTGTGCAGGTTTCATCAAATCAGTCAGGAAAATATTGGTGTGTATGTACTGTATATGCACACAATATGTGTTCATATCATACTGTACATAGTCCCTACGATGATTGACCCATATCCCTGAAGACTTTAGCCAATGGTGATTGTTCAAAGTATTGACCAAAAGGGGTAAATAATTATGCTACCAGCTGTTTCAAATGTTGGGCATATTGTATAAATCAAATGTCAAAATCATTTTCAATTAAATCATTTTCAATTGCAGGTTGTAACAGTACCAAGTATGGAAAAGTTCCATGGGTGTGAATGTTTATGCAAGGCAATATACATCATGCACTTTGCACTAAATTGTAATTTGAGTGTCTTGGTACTTAAGTCTTAATTGTATTGTGTGTATATACTGTATCTGTTTGTCCACTCCGCAGTTTGTCCAGATCAGATGCCCGGGTTGCAGCCCTGGACTCCTGGCTTCAGTGAATCTCACCGCATCACTATCGGCTATGGCCGTAAACTGCTTCTTACCTCCTCTGCCGCTGTCCACTCCATCGAGATCCTCAACGGAGGTATTTCTCCTTTCTACTGCCTTCCTTCAAGCATCATAAAATCAATCACAGGGGATTTAACATGTGTTTAACTGAAAGCTTTGTGTGTTTCACTTGGAGAAATCCATTCATATCTATCCTTCCAGTAAAGAGCATGTTTGGGTTAATGCTGCAGCCCCAGGGCCTTAAAAGGAAAGATCAGGGATGTTTTGGGTTTGAGATCAAGTCATGGAAGAGTTCTGTGTTCTCTATAGGAAAGCTTGTGATCGCTGACACTAACCAGCCCATCGTACTTCGTGCCAAACACATCCTCATTGGGAACAATGGCGAGCTGCATATCGGCAGTCCTGAGTGTCCATATAAAGGAAACCTCACAATCTCGCTCTATGGCAGGTAATGCAGGAGCATCACTATCTACATAAGACTTCCCAACAATATATCCGATATTGCTTTCTGTAATGAGGTTTGGACAAACAATAAATATACACAGTTTACCCAATATATTGTCAATCAGTTGATCAAGGCATGTTTGCTTTTCTTATTTTTCTCTGTAGCTACAAGGCCAATGTAGTTTACATACAACTTATGGAAGCTTACAGGCTTAAGTTTAGCATTGTGCATACAGCACACATAAATCACCTTTTATTATGTTTTAGTTATGTGGTCTGTGACACAGTACGACACTGTTATCTTTAATAAATTGATGTCAAAGATGTCTTGAAGCTGGAATCACTACCTTCCTCAGCACATAGGATCAATAGTATGGTATCAATCTGCTTGATCATTTATCTCAGAACGGAGTGAATTTGTCACTCTTGTGTCACACTTGCACACAAACTGTGTCACGTTTACCCCTTTGTCATATTTATGATTAAGCAGTTACTGCCAAAAACCTGTCTTCCTGCGGCTTGACCCCTGTTTATATACAAATGGTATTGCCAAGCCAAATTTTGTCTTTTCACTGCACATTGCTAAACTAGTAGCTATATGCTTCCCTTACTTGTTAGCTACATTAGCTTTTTATCTCTAGTGCAAAACTAAAAAAGCAAATTTCAAAATCCTGGCTAATCAGACAACTTTACATGGAAAATGGAACAAAATGGACAAGATGTCCATTTTAGCAGGTAAACATATAGTAGCACTCAGAAAGAATACAATTACTGAGTAGCCCATTTGTTGCTATGCAGTTTTTCAACACCCATCTATTCAATCCATCAGAGTTAATGACTATTATACGACCAAAATGTTGTGAAGATTCACTGAAAACAGTTGCTTGTGTTATCTGCTTATTTGCCATGTTTTTCATAACAGATCTGATGACACCAGTGATGAGCACAGTTATTTTGGGAGAAAATATGTTGGTGTCGGAACAGGAGGGACACTGGAGATTCATGCTGAGAGGAAGCTGTCGTGGACGTTCCTAAACAAAACGCTGCATCCTGGAGAAGGAAATGAAAGCAGCTACCATTTCGAGAGGAGCTGGGGCAACCGAGGCATCATTGTCCATGTCATTGAACCCACAACAGGGGAGGTGCTACACACTGATAGGTTGGTGTTCTTGCTGTATTTCGTGAAAGAAGCGGAGCTTATGTTATTAGACTTGCAGATGTTTCTTAATTTGATGATTAAAAATTTTATTTTTTTTTTTTTTTTTTTTTTTTTTTTTTTTTTTTTTTTTTTTTTTTTTTTTTTTTTTTTTTCCGTTAAGTATAATTCTGTCTATCTGTTCATATTTATATAACTCCAACGGTCTGTCTGTCTCGGTCTCTGTCAGTACATCATGCATAAATCTTATTTCCTTTCTCCATCAGTCCCTCTCAGTTTCTTCTATATCTGTCTTTTCTGACTTTGCCTTTTCTGTGATTTGCGTTTCCTTTTGCTAAGCTATTGTCTGGCTATAAAATGGATTGCGGTTCATTACATCAACAGAATAGTGATTTATCGAATGGCTGACATTAAACCAGGAAACAGAAACTTTAAACCAATTGTCAAAACAAAACGGTCCTTCCAGTCCTGCATGACTGGCCTGTAAGCAGTTTCCTATCACAGAAGAATAACCTGGCATTTGATGGCTAGTTAATGATATTTCTCTCTGACCTTCTTTGCAGGTTTGACACATACCGGAGTAAGGACGAAAGCAGGCGCCTGGCCCAGTATGTGGAGGCAGTGGAGGATGGTCAAATCCTGGCCATGATGGTGAATGATGAAGGTTCAAACAACCTGGAGGACTCGGCTAAGAAAACTCTGACCAAACTGGGCAGCCATCATTTTCATCGACTTGGCTTCAGGTACAAGTGTGATTTGAGTCTCAGAGAGTAGTCCGGAATGTTCCCTGAAAGTGCTTCATTAGTGACCATGTACTGTCATGACAGTCATTTGTAGTCAGACATTTAAGGGATGTCCATATTTCTGCTCGAGTGAATATCTTTAAAGCTTCTTTTGAGGACATGGAAAAGGCAAATATCATACAAGACACAACATGTAAACTATTCGAAAAAGTGTTCCTCACAGGCTCATCAAGAGGCTTGTGTTACAGTTAAAGGTTCTTAACCCTACTTAAAGAAGTAGTTGTAGGGGTCGAGAATTTAAGGGTCACTTAACTGATAAGGGAATTAGATCTGATTTTTGGGGGGCAGTTCAAAGCGGACCAGGACCAAATGGACCAAAGGCACAGGTTAGCATGCTTTTGTAAGTTAAGTCATTTTATTTCTCAGTTTTACTGACCCCCAGTTCCTCTAGCTAATTCTTGTATAAGCTAATTCCCTATTGTATAACAGCTATAATCAATATACAAAACATATATTGCAGGTTCTGCTAGCAATCAATATAAAAGATACATGAAGCCACCTGTTATGGGAAGGCTGAACATGCTTGGAGGAGAGCACTAACTGCCCTATTACATATATACATGTGCTAACAGACACCTCTGATTTTCTACTGTCTCTCTGATGTACTGGGGAGAGAGGATGGCTATCCATTCCGCCCAGAGATAAGTGGTGATTATGCTGTCCTAGATTCATGGTATTATTGCCAAAATAATAATAATAATTATTTACTGCATATGTCACTTTATTGACAGTGACTATTAATTCCTTAGATTTATATAGCGCTTTTCTAGGTACTCAAAGCGGTTTACATTGTATGGGGGGAAATCTCCTCAACCACCACCAGTGTGTAGCATCCACCTGGATGATGCGATGGCAGCCATAGTGCGCCAGAATTCCCATCACACACTCGCTATTGGTGGAGAGGAGAAGAGAGTGATGTAGTGAAGTCATGGATAGAGATTATTAGGGGTTCATGATAGGTACGGGCCA
Source organism: Ameiurus melas (assembly GCA_012411365.1). Lineage (NCBI taxonomy): Eukaryota > Metazoa > Chordata > Actinopteri > Siluriformes > Ictaluridae > Ameiurus > Ameiurus melas. The sequence continues at coordinate 10,775,517 of CM022762.1, forward strand.
TTAGGATTTTTAATGAACAGAGTCGGGACCTCAGTTTAATGTCTCATCCAAAAGACTGTGCTGTTTTGACACTTTATTTATATTTACTTATGTGTTACTTTAAGTGTTTAATCTGCATTTTAAAGAAATTCTAACATCAAATCAGCTAATCACATTGTTTAGAATTATTAAAAAATAAAATAAAATAATGTCACAATGTCCAGGATCCCTCAGAAAAGAATATTGTGACACAATATAACAATATTGGTTTTATTATATTGTGAGATAACCCACTATGGTAAAATTTAGAGAGAACAGCAGTTGTTTTTATTCTCATGCAGGCAGTAGAGACTGGTCAGATATGAAAGGACAGAAGAGAGATAATACATTTCCAATAACTTTCAGTAAAACTATTACTAAAAGTCTTGGAAATAAATCAGGCTCCTTGTGTTTGCAGATTAATCCCATTAAACACAGGACATGTCTCAACTGCTCTGTGACACTTTTCAGTTTACACCGAGTGCTGCTTTCATGTGGAACTTTCATATCTGTGTTTTTATTCACTGCTTGTAAATATTAAGCTCAGTAGCACACAGTTTGAAATTGAAAATATGCCAGAGCATGGCCAGTTACAGCAGGGCTACAGGCTGACATCCAATAAAGCTTTTGCTGTACATCTCTATTGCTTCATTACATAAACATGTGTCACACTCAGCAGAGATGTTTAATCGCAGTGCAAAAATTATACACAATTAGCCTACATTAAATACAGTGTACATAAATATTCACCTTCCAAATGAATTTGTCTCACGTTTTGTGAACTGAAATGGATGTAATTGTGAATATATTATATTATATTATATTTGTTCCCTCTTCTGGAAGTTAACTGAATATAGATAAGCAAGTATTAAAATGAAGTTGAATGCACATCCCTGAGATGACAAAATTGCATGAAATGACACAGTACATTCAATTACATGAAACTTTTTCAACAGTTAAGTTTCATGTAATTGAATGTACTGTGTTTTTTAAACACTTTTCATGTGTCATCTGTAAAATAAAAATGATCATAGATGGTTGATTAACATTAACTTCCTTTGGAAGCAAGCAAGGCGAAAAGTCCTTGCCAGTTTAGTATTTAGTTTTGGTGACCAATTTATTTGTCAAGATTTCTGTAAAAATTAACAATGCTAAAATTTGGCCGGACTAAAAGCTCTTAATTGGATGCTCCTCTATCAGGCAGCACATTGACTGTATCCGTCTGCAATCGGCAATCTCCCTGTTTTCTCTACTAATTCCCAAAGCCATGTATATGCTCAGGCAAGACAGTCCATATCCAAATCTCATAGCAGCTGCCTCTCAGTTCTCAGAACATTCTATGCGGCGCAGAGTCACTGTGTGAATCCCAGGCCGAGCCCGAGCCCAGATTTAATAAATGGGAACAGATGGTTTTCTCTCCAATCTAAGACCTCCTCTGCACCTCTGAGGAATCACAAGACCTAATTTAGACCTGTTGAAATGCACTGTGAGTTCCTGTCTCATTCTTGTTCCCTCATCCAGTAATGAAGTACTGAAGGAGTAGTGAAGGAGGCGTGGCCTCTGAGTCTATCAGTCCCAGAAAAGGAGGCACGGCCTCCTACTCCGTGAAGCACTTTTTTTTCAAACTGTTTACATAATACTGAATCATTATACTACATCAAATTATACTGAATTTTGGATGCTTTACATGTGGTCTTGTTACATCAGATCATAGATCAGTATCAGTATCATATCTTCTCAAAAATAGACATATATTCCCATATGAATCAGTGCACAAGAGCAGCTATTTATATGAATGCAGTCTTGCAGGTGTGGAGTCAGTAATATAAGCATATTTCTGAATTTGTCTCAGGAACCAAAGATCACCCCTTAACCAAAGATCACTAAACCAAAGATCACCCCTTAAACAGTATCCCAGGAAAAAACTCAATCGCTGCTCTGACTAGTGCATACATTTCTTCCAAATATTTCTACGTACAGTACAGTTAAATATTTACATCTAGAGAGATATAAAGGAGAAAGGAATAAGAAATAATGGGACACAAACCATCACCGAGACATCTTAAAGATAGGCAGTGTGCCAGGGACCATTTCATGCAGTGCATATGCAATAATCCTGCTGTGACCAAAGAAATATTGCTCTTACTTATACTGCAATACCACTCCGTGAAACGAATTTCCATATTCTACTGGTGCCCTGATGACTTTCTCAAAGAATGGATGTAAGGAATAGAAATTTGATTAGTAAGTCAGTAGACACCTATTTTATGTTAAAAAATAAATAAATACATAAAAAAATAAATTATCAATGAAAATAAGGGCTTGGGGTGATGTGATGTCACATGGTCAGGTTTGCAATTGGCTGATTAGATTTCACTTACAAGATCTGTTCTTGTTGAAGCAGAGACACCTGTCAGTCAACAAAATTGCAGTGTGCCTCTAGTTCGTCTAAGTCTAGCTTTTTCTCTTTTTCTATCTCTTTGCCCATCAGAGGGGACATTCACACCAGGGGGAAGATGGGAAAATCTCCCACTGTAATTACCCTTCCTGTCCAGAGAGCCTTGAGATGGCCATCACACTTTATCTCACTATCATTTAAGCACTTGTCTAGTTGGGAGTTTAACTGTATGTTACCATAGTTACAATTGTTTATAGAACCGTGATTAAACTGACTGGAACTACCTGTGTATTCAACCGTTTGAACGCACCCCTTCCAACCAAGTATTCAGACAGATATACCCAACTCTGCTGGCATCATTTCTATGTTAACAGTTTGCACAGGAGTTTGTCTGGAGGATAACTTTATATATAACTTTAACTTTCTGATATGGGAACATCTTCAGGACTGGACTTTTGCAGTTTCTTGGTAACATCACAAACAGCAATGTTTGTGTTAATATCTTACAAATAACATTACAATATAAATAATAACAGGAACTATCATGTTTTGTAGATGTTCCACAACATTAAACATAACTGTAAACGGATTGAGGGAATGGTATATCATTCCTTAACAGATGCAAAATTGTTAGCTTTGGAAAATTACTGTGATATAAGTAGACAAATTCACTTCAGGACATGGTGTTACTCTAAAATAATCTTCTTCGGAATGGTAACAGTAACTCGCCTTTGCGGTTCCTATAAAATAAATTCCTAATACTTACTTATATGATGTTTACTTATAATATACTCAGCAAAAAAAGAAACATCCTCTCATATTTAACTGCTTTTATTTCCAGCAAATTTCTTAACGTGTTAATATTTGTATTAACATAAAAAGATTTTTGACGAACAGAAATGGAATAATTAGTCCCTGAACGTGGGGGGGTCAATATAAAAAGTAGCAGTCAGTATCTGGTGGCCACCGGCTGCTTTAAGTACTACATTGCATCTCATCCTGATGGACTGCACCAGATTGGTCAGTTCATACTGTGAGATGTTACTCCACTCTTCCACCAAGGCATTTGCAAGCTCTTGATCACGACTGGTGGGACACATGGTTACATGTAATTTTCCCCTGCACGGACGATCAGCTGTCCTTCCTGTCTCCCTGTAGCACTGTCTTAGGCATCTTGCATTACAGACATTGGAGTTTATTGCTCTGGCCACATCTGCAGTCCTCATGCCTCCCTGCAGCAGGCCTATGGCATGTTCACGCAGGTGAGCAGGAACCCTAGGCATCTTTCTTCTGGTGTTTTTCAGAGTCAGTAGAAAGGTCTCTTTAGTGTCCAAGTTATTGTAACTGTGGCCTTAATTGCCGACCACCTGTAAACTGTTCGTGTCTTAAGGACTGTTCCATATGTGCATGTGTAATAATTGTATATGGTTCATGAAAACACGAAAAAGGTTAAGCCCTTTCCAATAATGATCCAGTAAAAAGCTGAATTGGATTTTAGAAAATCATCTTTAAAATACAGTCTCCTGAAAAGGGGAAGTTTCTTTTTTTGCTGAGTATACATATATAACACATATATAACATCCCGTGGATCTTCTGATTTTTATATAATTTTGTGACACTGCTCACACTACACAACGCTTGAACATGTCAGAAGTTCCTCATGATCCCTGACAGTTTGGTGGAATACCTTTATCAGGCATCATTTACTCATTGGCTGTGGTATAGCCAGCTCTATGACTAATTTTTCCCATGTGTGTTTCTCTTTTTGTCTCTGTGTACTTTGACCTCAATACCTTAATGTTCTGTATAAATTTTTGCTTGTCTACTATTTTATTTCATCCACATCTTTCCTTATCGGTTTCTGTGTTTCCAGGCACCCGTGGAGTTTTATTACAGTGAAAGGAGATACATCGTCAGTCATGGAGGATCACGCCATTTATCAAGGTGAAGCTTTTCATGAATTCACTTAGTAGAAAAAATTCTGGTGACATTTGCTGAGGTAAGTTTGCTAATGCCGTTGTTGTTTCTGGTGTCTGTCTGTGTGTGTGTGTGTGTGTGTGTGTGTGTGTGTGTGTGTGTGTGTTGTGTGGTTCTGAAATGCAGGAACCAAGGCATCATCAGAGGCTAGGACCTCCCGTTCTTTCCAGTCAGGTTATGGAGAACGCTTCATTGTCACCACTGTCAGTCAGTGGGTGCAAGGTGAGAATAACCCACTGTATTGTCTTTAAGTTTCCCATACCCTTGCGTTTTAATCAGAGCTTCAATTTCTTTTCAGCTCCTTGATTTCGGAGCTATCGGACAGTATTTCTTAAACTTTGATTTGAATGTGTTAAAATCCAATCATTGTTGAATTTGAACACATTTTCTCACAACATCCTCCAATTTATTCATAGCTGAGTCTCTCGTATTGCACAACAGCTACGAATCTGGAATCGGAAAGGCCAGTGTGCTTTCTCTGAGATAATGTGAAGCTTGCCTTCACCATCCTTTCAAACTGCCATTCATGTAACTTTATTTAGAGCAGCCAACGTGGTTGGAAGCGTGCCCTATTAGGCATACATTAACTAATAAAGGCATATCATTGGCTTACACAGTTCTGACAGTTGAGTCATAAAGGCTGTCCTTTCCACCCTGAGAGCATGTCCAATTATGATCTCTTTGATTCCTGGCCATGGATGACTAATATCATCAGGTATGAATTTGTGATGTTTCAACAATAGGACTAAACAGACTGCTGTACTCAATCATAGTCATACACAATCACAAAATAAGTTATGTGATTCATTTAAAAGCAGTGTTATTTTGATTCATATATTTATGCACTAGAGTAAATATAATGTACAACAGGAATCATCTAACTGGTGGATCATAGTCTGATATGGACCCAGCAAAATATGTCAGGGGACTGCACCGAGTACTTGAAAAATAATGTAACAAACCTGCTAAAGGTATGGAAAAAAAACCTGACCATAGTGACTATAGTTTTTTTTAACTGATTCAATGGCTGTTTACATCCATATTATTTACCGCTTATCATACACAGGGTCAGAGGGGAGCCTGGAGCCTATCCCACAGAACTTGTAGCACAAGGCGGGGGACACCCTGGACGGGTTGCCAACCCATTGCAGGGCGCAGTCGCACACCCACTCACACACCTATTCACACACTACGGACAATTTAGAAATGCCAGACAACAACACGTCTTTGGCTGAGGAAGGAAACCGTAGTACCCGGAGAAAGCCCCTGAAGCACAGGGAGAACATGCGAACTCTGCGCACACATGGCGGAGGTGGGATTTGAATATTTAACCATGGAGGTGCAAGGCCACTAAGCCACTATACCTCCATCTTATCCAATCACATGCACTTATACATGTGCACTTTTTAGCTGAAGGCAGCTATACAGAGCTGTAGACAAAAGCTACAGACAATTTGAAATAGATTTTTCATTTAGTTTGCATTCTCTGATCTGATTTGCAATCATCACTTGTTTAAAAAAAAGAAAGAAAAAAGTCAACAATGAAAACAAAACCTTTAAAGATGAATGGACGAAGCAGTATGTGTATTTTTGGATTGCTTCAAATTCAAAACAGATCTGAGTCTATGGTGTTATTCAAAAGCGATAACCTGACATGAGATTTTAAAACAAAATCGCTTAATATATAATCATGCTGCCATTTAGTCATATAGTTGCTTGTTAAACTGGCCTTTTAAAAAATGCTGTCTATGTTACCAGGGAAAATAAATTTGTCATCTTAAAATGTTCCAAGATAGTCAAAACAATTCACACTTTCCAATGGTGGATAAAAAAATAGCATTTCAAGGAAGTGTTGTAATCTCCATTATAACAAACTAATTAGATGAATCAACAACAGATGACAGTCTGCCATTGAGTCTTCTTCTGCGAATATGGTTTGCTCCCACCTGACGTCCACTAAGTGGTTGTCATCAGCTTGTCACAGTTTATGTTGCCTTCTAAGAGACAGCTGTGGAAGATTTGCCTTACCTAACAATATGGATCATAATGCAATCTCAGATGATTTTCAAAAACCTTACATACTGACAGCTTGATAACTCCTCCTATTCTACCTGTTATTTGCATATTGGGCAGGAGAAATGAGAGCAGATCATGATGTGTACAGAATGCAACTTCTTTATGTTCTTTAAAATTGTTGAGTTTTATTTGTACTTTTCTGCTGACACCTTACAGTACACTTTGCCACCCAGTTTGATGTCACCATTCTGTACGATAAACACCGCTATATAAAACTCCATTTAACTTTAGAAGTGTCAGTTTAACTGATAGTAATTTGGTAATTAAAGACCCATTGGAAAGTGCGGCTAACATCACCACCTCACATCTCCAGGGTCCGTGATTCGATCGTGAGCTCACTTGTGATGGTGAGTTACTGTATATGTGGAGTTGTAAGCCTACAACTGTGCGATTGAAACCTAATATGTTCATATTCTTAACGACATTCATGCTGCTTTTACAAATCAGTACCACATCCATTCATAGCTGCGAGCCAAGGGAACAAAATTGGATGTGTTATCTGATTGGGAAAGATGGAATACTCTCTGTCCCCTGTCAATCACAGCAACACTACCCAAAAGTGGACTTATGTGAGCTCATATAATGTGGGAAAGGGCAGTGAATAATGCTGCTCTGTGATGCAGCAAAACCAACAGTACTCTTGGAAGAAGCACATGACATTAGCCTTCACCATCCCTGGTTGGTAGCTGCCATACAATACAAAATTAATTAAATAAACCATTGGTACAAAAAAACAACAACCTTGGATTAAAGTCAACCTATATGCATTGCTTTAAAAACAGAAGTCATGTGATGAGTAGAATCTTGTTTAAGCTAAAACATCAATATTTAAGTGTGTGATGCAAATGTGCAATAATGTTGTAATTAAGGATAATTTAGGGTGTAATCACTGTTCTGTGTAGGCAGATATGTTATACAGTTAATACAGCTGGGATACATCATTAAGTAAATTCCCTAAATGCATTTTAAAGCAATGCTTCAGTGAGTAATCATGTCTCATTTGGTAAATACTTTCGTTCCTGAGTTCTCCTGTGCTTGTTTCCTTTTCTTGCATCTATTCTCCATTTCGTCAGAATAAGGAGATAAGTAAGGAAAGGAAAGTGGAAGCACAATTTTAGTCATGATTAGCACCCATTATGTCAGAAAGGGGAGATTCAAAAACCATTATAGAATTTACATTTTATTTAATGAGTCTTTATTGATCACATATACATATGCACAGTGAAATTCTTTTCTTCGCATACCCCAGCATGTTAGGAAGCTGGGGTCAGCGCGCAGGTTCAGCATATGATAATAGCGCCCCTGGAGCAGAGAGGGTTAAACGCCTTGCTCAGGGGACCAACAATGGCAGCATGGCAGTGCCAACAGTGGCAGCTTGAACCCCCGACCTTCCGATCAGTAACCCAGAACCTTAACCGCCAAGCCACCACTGCCCCCCAGTTTTAGCCAGCAGTATCTCCATGGTTAAGACATTGCACTACTGATCTGAAGGTTGAGTTAAAATCCCAGCACTACTGAGTTGCAACTGTTGGGCCCTTGAGCAAGGTCCTTAACCCTCAACTGCTCAGTTGTATAAATGAGATAGATGCAAGTTGCTCTCGTTAAGGGCTTTTGCCAGATGCTGTAAATGTGAATGCAAATTTACCATCTCTGGTCTGATTCGCGAGCTGACTAAGTGTAAAATTTCAGGCTTGCATCCATGTAGGAATGTTTCAGACATGTTTCAAATAGCCTCATATGAAACCACAAGTGTGTCTAAATGTGCTTTGAATTTTCTCATTCAATCGAAAAGATGCAGAGCAGACCATTTACAAAAAGATAGTTTGTTTTTGCCAATAAACTTTTGAAGAACTGATTGTATGCTCTTGAGTGTTCTGTTGATGTGTTCTGCCAAAAAATGATAACCGTAATCAAGTGTCTCCCTCACCATGAAAAAGAGACTGTTGCCCTGATCTGAGAGTAGTAAAGGAGCTCATCTTCTGGTTGAGCAGCTGTTTGTGTCGATGTTTAATTTGAATGCTTGAGCTTGATAAAGCAGCTAGAATTCTTGCATGCCGTGTGCACGTAGGCTGTAATACACACACAACATGCTTAATTATCTGCACACAAATGCTGTTTGACAGGCAAGAGTGGCGAAATAGATGTAAATGAGACTAATATCTATACCGAGCTTTTTCTTTCAGCCAGCCTTTCAGCTTAACCATGTCTAGGTATTGGCTTTACTCTGTCTAAGTGTGGGTGTGTGTTTGGTTTGCAGAGGCTGAGTGGACGGAGTGGTTTGATCGTGATGATGAGAGAGGCTCAGGAGATTGGGAGAAGCTTTCTGAACTTCATAAGGCTTTCCCAGAACGTCTGTGCAGCAACCCCCTGGATATTGAGGTAGATACACACACACACACACACACACACACACACACACACACACAGACACCGCAATTTTGCCAGCATCAATTCACCACAGCTCTGTCTATGAACTTCAATGTTTTTGATACCATGGTGCCTAACAGTAGCTGTTTCCACTGACTTTCTGTGCATACTGCAAGCGATAAAATCAGTTTGTATACATCTGATAAAAATAAATCCCTGTGCATTTGACACATTTCCAGAAAGAATTTCATGAATTTTATTTGTCTCCCTGATTTTTTCATCACCTGAGAAAAACAAAACTTCAACACAAACAGAATGGATAGACACCATATTAATAAAAGTATGATTCTTATCACTATTATCTCTCAGACAATCACTCCCTTCAAAAATGTCTCAAGAAGAAGTGCATAAAATGAGTGATCACGTGATCTTACTAGAAACTATCCTTTTAACGTGATTTAATTTCCCTTAAAGAGGTTCTTGTCCCTTTTTCCAGCCAGCTGCCATCCTGTTTTTCCCACTGATTTGATTTGGTTTGTGGTAAAAAAATCTTGTCCATTTCCACTTCCAAAGTGTAAACCCTTTTCAACATGGTATATCCATATGGCAACAATTAAGTTATTTCCGGTTTATTGATAGGCAATAATACAAAACTACTATTTTCCAATGTAACTGGAAAAAGAAAATCTCAAATATTTTGTGTTATTGTTGACTATATGACACTTTCCACCATTGCACATTGTTGCTATATGGCGACAATTTAACAAATGTAATAATTCATACAGTAGAGGGTTGAAAAGCAAGTTCTCATTTGAAAAATGTAATATCAGCTATTTACATCTTTGTGGTGTTCTTTCCTCAGGCTGAAACTGTTGATGGTGTCCCTGCAAACATGACTGGTGACGTGTTCTCCAAATTTGACAAGAACTATGGCCTCGTGTGTCTCAATAAAGAACAGCAGGGAGGGATCTGCCGCAACTATCATATCCGCTTCCTCTGTGGCAAACTTGGTATGTGTACAATGCGTGGAACCCTCTGGGCCTGTTTACACCTAGATCTGATTGTGATCGCACGACATTTGACCACTTAATAAAAAATAAGATGTGGCTGCACTGTGGTTGATGGTTCTAGATTACTAAAGGTGTCGTGTTTGAAACCTTTATTGAAACAGAAAACCTCAATTGTAGGGTTGTACATAGAATAGAGGAACAAACTAAAGAGGTATACTGAAGCCTAGGATAAGCTTAAAAATCTTGTACAAATTATTAGATTGTCAAACTTTAAATATTCAGTCAAATTAAAGTTGAATTGGAGGTTATAAAAGCACAAAGAAGACCGTAGAGTTGAAGTTTACTCACACTCCCAGCTGAGTTACACATTCCCAAAACGGTTCCAAATCCAAAGTCAGTTCAGAC